>AWOL01S0008036.1:0-68683 GCA_000715115.1 Nicotiana otophora | reverse complement strand
GATCACGGAGGGTTTGGAGTACCGCTCGCAGGTGGTCCGCATGCTCATCCTCTGAACGGGAATAAACCAGAATATCATCAATAAATACTATCACGAACAGATCTAAAAATGGCCGGAATAGGCTATTCATCAAGTCCATAAATACAGCGGGTGCATTAGTCAACCCGAAGGACATGACAAGGAACTCGAAGTGGCCATATCGGGTCCTAAAGGCTGTCTTCGGAATATCTTTTTCCCGAACTCTGACCTGGTGGTATCCCGACCTCAAATCTATCTTTGAAAAGCATCTAGCCCCCTGCAACTGATCAAACAAGTCATCGATCCTTGGAAGTGGATACTTATTCTTAATAGTTACCTTGTTCAGCTGCCTATAATCGATACACATCCTCAACGAGCCATCTTTATTCCGCACAAACGATACCGGTGCACTCCAAGGTGAGGTACTGGGTCTGATAAAACCTTTCTCCAGCAAATCTTTTAACTACTCCTTCAACTCCTTCAATTCGGCAGGTGCCATTCTATATGGAGGGATGTATATTGGTTAAGTTCATGGAAGCAAATTAATGCTAAAATCAATTTCTCGCTCTGGAGGAATACCTGGAAGCTTATCTAGAAACACATCTACATACTCTCTGGAATAGACTAAAGTGTAGGTATCTCAGCATCTGTATCTCTAACTCGCACAATATGATAAATGCACTCTTTTGCGATCATTTTCCTCGCCTTCAGATAAGAAATAAACCTACCTCTAGGTGTCGTTGTCACGAACCGGCTCACCCAAAAAATGAAATCTGGTTGCCTTTGCTCGGCAATCAAGTGTGGCATAAGAAGCTGCCAACCAGTCCATGCCCATGATATCATCAAAATCCATCATCTCTAGCTCAACTAGGTCATCTGAGGTCTGACAACTACAAACTGTCACCATACAACCTCGATAAACCTATCTAGCAATAATAAGTTCTCTGACTAGTGTAGATACTGCCAAAGGATCACTTAGTATTTCAGGCACTATACCAAATGTCCCCGCGACAAATAGGGTAATATATGATAAAGTAGATCCTGGATCTATCAAGGCATAAGCATCGTGAGAGGAATTGGTCAATATACCTGTCATAATGTCTGGTGAAGACTCCTGGTCTTGTCGACCCGCTAAAGCATAGATACGGTTCTGATTACCACCTGAACTGAAACCTCTACCTCCACCTCAACCTCTACCAGCCGAAGACTGAGACTCGCGCCCTGAAGGATGCACAAACATAGATGATCCTGTTGTTGAACTCGTTGGTTGTGCCATATCCCAGAATCTCTATTTGGGCAATCTCGCATCATATGCTCCGGACGCCCACATGTATAACAAGTGTGGTAACTTGCTCGGCATTGGCCCAAGTGTCCTCTATCACAGATGTCACACCACGATAAAAATGACCATGTCTGCCCTGAACCTCGCTGTCACTACAAACCCGACGCCTATAAGATCTCACCTAGTCCTGACTGAGTATAGCGGTCATACCTGTAACCCTGTAACTGAGGCGGTGGAGGCCTAGATGGTCGTTCGAAGTACTGGGGCCTATAACTACCCTGAGACTGCTCTTGCGACCTGGCAAATATCATCCTCTTATGCTACCCTTGCTCACTCCTTTTTGTACCCTACTGACGACGCCTGCCCCTTTCTATATTCTGGGCGAATGCCTGAATCTGGGAGATATCCATACTATCTTGCAATGCAGTAGTGGCACATGCCTCGATCAACTCTTGGGCCAACCCTGCTATAACCTGTGGATCCCGTCCCACATAGTAGCAACTATGGATGGAGCATATCTGGCCAGTGAGTCAAAACGAAGACTATACTCTCAAACACTCATATTTTCCTGCTTGAGGTTTAGAAACTTATTGACTCGAGCCTGTCGGATCTCCCGCGGTAAGTACTGGTCAAGGAAGGTATCTGAAAAATTCTCCCAAATAGCTAGAGGTGCATCACGTCCCCTGGACCTCTCCCATCTATCGTACCAAAGGACGACTATATCTCGGAGTTGACAAGCTGCTAGCTCAACTGCCTCTTTCTCCGTGGCATGCATAACCCGAAAGATCCTGTGAAGCTGATATATGAAATCCTGCGGGTCTTCCCTCTAATCTGTCCCCATGAACTCTGGGGGACTCAAAGCAATAAACTCTCAGACCCTTGAACTCTCATATCCCTCAGAAGATCCTGCACTAGCTAATGCCTTAACCTGTTACTGGGTAGCTACCAACTATGTCAACAAATGCACCGCATTCCTCAAATTCTAATATGATGGAAGTGGAGGGGGAACTGGATGTGAGGTATCCCTAGGAATCTCCTCAGGTGGGGAAGGGGTAGGTAATGGCTGAGTAGGGGTCTTGCCCTGGGCCTCCGACTAGGCTCCATCTACTGGGGGTACCCTGTTGGTCCCCTCACCCGCTGCTGTGTCTCTCCTCTGACTAGCCGTAGTCTTCCTAGTCACCGCCATCTCTGTATGCAAACAACAATACGTAAGTTTAACTCAAATTTCCTATAACTCGATTTTATAGCACGATTTAGATTTGAAAGAAGAGTAACCAACTCCTAAATGCCCTGTAGTTCCTTGCTTATATAATGTGGTGCACAACACATCTATAAACAAGACCCTAATAGACACGACTTATAGACTCCCTAGGATAGAACTGCTCTGACACCAAGTTTGCCATGCCCCAAACCTTGGGAGGCAAGACCGGAACCCGGTGCCTCACTTATCCGAGCATACCAACTTGAGACCGAGGGACTATGAACATACAATGTCATACCTTGGCCATAGGGCCACATTGAAAGACAATTTGTGAAACAAAAACTGAACAAAAACTAGATCTGGCTGAACATCAATATAAAACTGGGCCAACAAGGCCGTCATAATTACTACAACTAACAAACCAAAAAATATACATACAAGGCATACAAGCCCAATATACTGCACTAACTGATAGGATATGTCTACAAGCCTCTACTGATGGGTGTACTATGGTCGGAACACAACCCCGACCTACCCATAATATATATACATCTATACATAATATTTACTCAAAACCATAGACCCGACAACTCCGAAGGACGTGGAGCTTACCGATCAAGCTGAACACGGACAACACCTACAGAGGAGGTCTACAAGTCTGTCTATCAAACACCTTCTCGGCCAAAATAGGCTCGCTCATAGGCGCTCATCCATAGTAGGCTCGGTATCTTGGTCATTCTGGGATTGCTCATAGGCGCTCGGCCACAATAGGCTCGATATATAACTTTTCATCTTATTAGAGGTTTCCTAATAGGGAACTGCCCACCGATTATAGCTCGGTGGTGATGAAAATACTATAATATTGTATATATATATATATATAGACCCTCTACTCTCTTGACTGAAAGAAGATAATACATAACTGAATATAAAGTCCCGATAAGGGAGAATACTGTAACTTATGAGACTAGGATAATGTACATAAATTCAGGAGTACGAACTTCACTTTATGTCTCGTTATTAACGTATGTAGTTACAAGATCATGCCAAAATGAAGGAAGGGTATAGCCTTAACATACATTATCACAATATTTACAATAACCACGTTGAACTCGTCTCTTCGCACCTTAATCTACAACAATTATAATAATACTATCATTAAGTTATGAAAGGTACAACTATCGCACAACAAACGCCAAGCTTATGTTTTATTAAAAACCCATTTCTTTTTTTTGGTACGAGGAACTTATCATGAATCCACTGATTTCTGCCACTTCCGTTATTGTNAGGGCGAAACAATTTCCCTTTCAGTTGATTTTATTCAACGATTGACCAAAATATTAATAATTAAATTATTCATTTTTATTAATAAATTGCATGAACTTAGATCAATCAAATAATGATATTTCTATACATATGGAATTATTCGGCCTAATCAATTTGTCCATTTAGATTTATCTAGGTGGAATAATAAGAAAAGGTAAGGTTCAAAAGAATTTACAAAAAAGGGATTTTTTTGAGTATTTTAGAAAGGGTCGGTTAGGAGAGGGAGGTATCTGTAATTGAATAACTATAAGCCAACCCTTCTAGATGTTTCGACGCTTGATTCTCGAATAGGATTGAATCTAAGATGAATGCTTGGTTTACGTTATGGAAGAAAGACATGTATATGTGATATTAGATATTGACTAGTGCTAGTTATATATGAAATGAACTAAAGATATGTTTTACTACTCTAGGGGATTCTAATAGACTAGAAGTCCTTCCGGCCCCTTGTGACTGTGAATTGAATGAATAAACGGATGAAATCAAGAAATAATTCAACTAACAGTTCGAACCAAGAAATGGAAGAACGAAAGTCGTATGGGTTCACAAAGACTCTGTGGCTAAAAAGTAAAAACGATATATCGAAGTAGTTCTGATGATTCAATAATCTTATTACTTCAATCCGAAGTTCTTAGTTACTTCGACTGGATGAGTCCTAGCGAGGGAATAATTAAGTCATAACTCATTGGTTGATTGTATCATTAACCATTTCTTTTTTTTGGTACGAGGAACTTATCATGAATCCACTGATTTCTGCCGCTTCCGTTATTGCTGCTGGATTGGCCGTAGGGCTTGCTTCTATTGGACCTGGGGTTGGTCAAGGGACTGCTGCGGGTCAAGCTGTAGAGGGTATCGCGAGACAGCCTGAGGCAGAGGGAAAAATACGAGGTACGCTATTGCTTAGTCTAGCTTTTATGGAAGCTTTAACAATTTATGGACTGGTTGTAGCATTAGCACTTTTATTTGCGAATCCTTTTGTTTAATCTTAGCTTAGAAATATGAAAAATAAATACATTTTTCATATTTTATTTCTTTCAACTTGTCGTTTGCTTTTTCAAATTCTATCAAGATTTCCCTCCTCCAATTCTTTATTCTTTGAGAAAAGAACCTATGGGAAGGGCTGATTTGCGGATGAGGAATTAGCATACTGACTCGCTTTCATCCTTCCCGTTCATAGACCAAGGGAAACTCTTTTTAGTAAGCGTTAGTATTCCAATAACCAATAAAAGGGCTAGTTCATTAGTTCATAATTTATAACTAACTCGAATATTTTTTTATTTTTTGACTCAATTTCAGAAAAAACCCTATAATCTTATATACACAACAACAATAACAATATATATACATTATTTTTCAACCTTATATACACCACAAAATACTACAAAATAGCCCAATACACCCCAATCTCTTCATACACAAAATGACCACCGTAGTAGTGTCAAACGACCCAAAAATGTTACGACGAACGACCAGCCTACCACCCTGCATTTATGTGGTGTTTATCCACACACTTTGTCCTCCAAATCCCCCTAAAATAGTAGTAAACCACGCAATTCAACAGCAATATAAAAAGCCCACAAAACAGACCACTACAAGTTGAATAACTCGAACTCACGACTTACGATCACCATCCCGTAAGTTCTTACAATTGTAGAACGACTTTCCATACATTTCCAGCAGAAAAAATGGATGAAAGAAAGCAGTAAACTTACCTTATTTTTTGAATATCTCAGCTCCTATCTTAGATTCTTCAAACCCTAAGTTTTCCTCCAACTAGAACTTGCAAAGAAGAGAAAATAAATAAGGGTTTGTGTTCAATTTTTGGGAGGTTTTTTGCAGGGGCTTATCTCTGATTATTTTGCTATATAATGAGTGTAATATTTGCAGGAGATAAGACCTTAAAATATCTCTTTGGACAACCCAAAATAGCCCCTTTTTGAAAATATTTAATCCTCTCATTTAAGCAAGTAGGTGACACACCTACTTGTCACCTAGTTGTCTGTGCAGTCTCGCACAAATATATATATATCTCTACTCCGATGTCATATTGTTATACGGTTTAATGAGTTATATAATAGACTCATAGATATTCAATTTTATGGGTGGAGCACCCCGTAACTCTAAGTATATTGCGAGAAAATTGCAGCGATATTTGACCCAAATTTCAATAAAGCTTATGAACGTAACTTGTGATGACTTTCATTGACTTTTGTTCCACAACTCGCTTGAATTCAAAACATAACACACGACTATAATATGACTAACATAACTCATAAAATAATCTCTTTATCATATTAATCACCATAGTCTCACCCCAAAATTACATGTTATAACATTCCCAACTTGTCGACTTTCGACGAAATATTATTTTCTTAAATTCATTTAGCTTCTGAACCTTCCAACCCTCTTTGTACTTGTTGTTAATGATCTTCAATATTTGTAACCTCCGAGATAAAATAATTAACTTACTTTGTATACTTTCAAATATGATTTCATTTTTGGTCCTACTTTAGTTTGCTTATGACTCACTTTTACGTAAGAAAATATGGGGTGTAATAGTTTAATGAGGAAAATCCAAGACGTAGTAAACGTCAAAGGACAACTACTTCCTTTGGACCAGACTTTTTGACATTTTTGTTGGCAAATGAGCCTCAAAATTTTAAAGAAGCAATGTCTTCCTCGGAAACACAATATTGGAAAGAGGCAATCAATAGTAAGATAGAATCCATATTAAATAATCATACTTGGGAATTGGTTGATCTTTCTCTAGGAAATAAACCTTTGGGTTCTAAGTGGATTTTCAAAAGGAAAATAAAAGCTGATGGTACTATTGAAAAATATAAGGCAAGATTAGTTGCCAAAGGGTTTAGACAATGAGAAGGTCTTGATTACTTTGATACATACTCACCGGTAATGAGAATTACATCTATTGGGGTGTTAATAGTGTTAGCCGCCATGTATGGTCTTGAAATTCATCAGATGGATGTGAAGACAACCTTCTTAAATGGAGATTTGGAGGATAAAATTTATATGGAATAACCTGAAGGGTTCGTAGTTCCCAAAAAAGAAAAGAAGATATGCCGACTTGTTTAGTCACTTTACGGATTGAAACAAGCACCCAAACAATGACATGCAAAGTTTGACCAAACAATGTTGGCAAATGGATTTATGATTAATGAGTGTGATAAATGTGTTTACATTAAAAACACTCCAAATCATATAGGCATTGTACGTTTATATGTTGATGATATGTTAATAATGAGCAAAGACATTGCGGAGATAAATGCTACTAAGCGTATTCTTGCTAATAGGTTTGATATGAAAGACTTAAGAGTTGTTGATTTAATTCTAGGAATTGAAATCCATAGGAATCCTCAAGGACGGGCATTGTCTCAATCTCATTACGTTAAAATGGTACTTCGAAAATTGAAGTATTTAGATTTCAATGTCGCAAAGACCCGATTGATGTAAATGTTGCTCTTACAAAGAATCTAGGTAAGAGCAAATCTCAACTGGATTATGCTCGAATGTTGAAAAGTTTAATGTATATCATGAATTATACATGACTTGATATAGCTTATGCAGTAAGTAAACTGAGTCGTTACACAAGTAATCCCAACCAAACTCATTGGACGGCAATGAAACGAGATTTGGGATATCTAAAACATATCCAAGATTATGCTTTGAACTACAATAAGTATCCAACGGTAATTGAAGGATATAGTGATGAAAATTGGATCACAGGGTCATCAGAAGCAAAGTCCACAAATGGATACATGTTTACCATTGGTGGAGGAGCAGTGTCATAGAAATCAACCAAACAGACATGCATCGCTCACTCTACAATGGAGTCTGAGTTTACAGCTTTAGATAAGGCTGGAGAAGAAGCTAAATGGCTCCAGAATTCTTGGAAGATATTCTATTTTGGCCCAAACCAGTGGCTCTTATATGCATACATTGTTATAGTCAAGCGGAAATAGGAATGGCTGGAAACGTTATGTATAACGGAAAATCTCGTCACATACGACGAAGACATAATACCGTTAGACCACTACTCTCTAGTGGAATTTCATAATAGACTACGCAAAGTCAAAAGATAATGTGTTGGATCCGCTTACAAAAGGCCTAAATAGAGAGGCGGTTGATAAATCATCGAAGGGAATGGGACTATGGCCGAGGACAAGTCATTGTGGCGGTAAATATATTTAGATGATTGGAGATCCCAAGATCTAGGTTCAAGGAGGTAACACAAAGTCATTAGTGACGGTTTAACATTGTCAAATAAAAGTTTGGTCTATTCTCGTGATGAGACAATGTTCAGTACCAAGGATAAAGCGTTAAAGGCTTTTTAATTATTTCTAAGTTTGATTCGAAGTATATTAAATAGTGTATCTATGGGATAACACGTTTAGGAATCACTTATACAAATGTGAAGTGTAAGCTGTTTCAAGAAGAATTCTATAAGGCCAGTTCTCTACGCACTTATGAACCAGGTGGTGTTCATGACTAAAACAAATACAACAATGAGAACCAAAGGCGATTAAAGGGTTGATTGTGTGACTTATGACTGTCTAATTAGATAAGAGGTGTGAATGAGAAATGGAGAAAAACAATTTGGATGGAAACTAAAAGTTTGAAGTTGTTTCCTTTACTAATGCACTTTGTCCCTCATCGGAAAATAGAAAGCAAATCTTTATGATTATATAGAGAAGCACATCTTCTAGCTCTTAAAGCGTTAAGAAGAAGTGGTGCCTCGCGTCGTCGTCGTAGTCGTTCGCTCGGCTTCGGCTTCGGTCAATTGATAAATTATTTTCCCGTTTTCCATTATATAATTTTTTTTCTAATATTTTTTTGCGTAATTTTAATTTAAAATTTGCAGTTCCCAACGGTCATTTTGAGTTTAAAATTTGCGACCACACTTCGGCCGAAATGGTACCTCATATGAACAGGTACCTTCTCACTTATTCAACCAAGAATGTTTGGCTATAAATTTAGAGGTTTTGCCTCATTTTTCAGTACCAAAAATCTGCTTACTCTCCCCTCTTTCTTCTGTATTTCTGCACTATTTTCCAAAGCAAAATGTAAGCATAAGTGTGGTTTACTGCCGTTTGTTGAGTTCGATGGAGTTTTGTAATTTGCATTGTCGGTATTACAGAATAGTTATTCAGTTCTATCCTGGGAGGGATTAATCCAATAACCTTGGGCAACAGTGAGGGGATTAAGTTCCTTAAGGAAACACAGTTTACTGTTGAACTTTTATTTATTTTGGTTCTATTTTGTTTCTGATTATGTTTGTTTTATGTTTTTGCAGAAATTATTTTCTAACACAAGTTTATAACAAGCTTAAGGAATTTAAATTTTATATTCTGTGTTCATCTTACTTTCTACTTTGGGAGACTAAAATCCTAGCGATTTTCTACTCCCATTTTGGAGATTAAAATTTTCAAATTATCTACTCCAGTTTAAGATTAAAGTCTTTCTGGCTTTCTACTCAATCCGAGATTAAAATCCTTGTGATTTTCTACTCGGTTGTTTGTATTCGGTTTGAAAATATAAAAACTACACCGACATACTAATTCTAGTTGTGTCAATTTACTTTACAGAAAAATGACAACAAGTACGAAACAATAGAATGGTTCCGTCGGGACTACTACTACTGTAATGGCTACAAAGTCTTCAAGTCGCACAACTCCTGCACCGGTGATGGCACCGGCAGAAAAGCCTAAAACATTTTCCGGAGTGGAATTTAGGTGTTGGAAGCAGAAAATGTTCTTCTACCTGACCACACTCAGTTTACAATGCTTTATCAGCGAGGACGTTCCAATTCTGGGAGAAGAAATTCCTGAAAATGAGCGATTTGTGGTCACGGAGGCATGGAAATATTCTGACTTCTTATGCAAAAATTATATTTTAAATTGCTTGAAAGTCGGCTTGTACAATGTTTGTAGCATCATGAAAATATCACGAGAGTTGTGGAATGCTCTTGAAGAGAAGTACAAGACTAAAGATGATGAACTTAAGAAGTTTGTGGCAGCCAAATTTCTGGATTTCAAAATGGTTTACGGGAAATCTGTCATAACGCAAGTCCAAGAACTGCAAGTGATTGTTCATGACCTCATTGCTGAAGGTATCAATCGAGTCAATATTTTTATTCAAGATATTGATTATTTTACTAATTATAAATTTATGATTGAAGGTATTGTCATAAATGAAGCGTTTCAAGTTGTGGTATTTATTGAAAAGCTGCCTCCGCTGTGGAAGGACTTTAAGAATTACTTGAAACATAAGCGCAAGGAGATGACGCTTGAAAACATTATTGTTCGTCTATGGATTGAAGAGGACTACAAGGCTGCTGAGAAGAAGTCCCATGGTAACTCAACAATAATGGGAGCAAATATTGTTGAGAAAGCATCTACAAGCAACATAAAGAGAAAGAAGTTGTCTGGTCTAAAGAATTACCCTAGCAAGAAGAAGTTCAAAGGTAATTGCCCCAATTGTGGAAAGGTTGGACATAAGGTTGTGGACTGCCGTGAACCAAAGAAGGACAAGAAGACGAGTCAAGCAAACATGGTTGAAACGAATGATGAAATGGAGGACTTATGTGCCATGCTATCTGAATGCAGCTTGATAGGAAATTCCAAGGAGTGGTGGATTGATTTTGGAGCCACTCGCCATGTTTGTGATAACAAAACGTTATTTGCCTCTTATGTTCCCGCATGTCATGACCCAAAACCTAACCCATCGTGATGGCACTTATCGTGGTACTAGGCAAGCCGACCTTTCCAAAACACTTTCAAAATTTAACAGAAATGAATTGAAACATTTAAAATAACCGGAATTTTTCATAAAATGGGGGTAAAACCTAATTAAAACATTAATGCGGAAAAATAGCCCGACATCATGGTGTCACTAAGTCACGAGCATCTAACAACCAATCTAGAAAACAGAGTCTACTACAGTCTGTTCCAAATGACAATACAAGAGAGAAAAGATAATAAGAAAGGAGAAACAAGGACTACAGACGCCGTCAGCTACCTCGTAAGTCTCCGATAGTCAGCTCGCGCACGAACTCAGCGACCGCCAGAACCGTACACACCTAGATCTGCATATGAAGTGCAGGGTGTAGCATGAGTACAACCAACTCAGTAAGTAACAGAATTAAATAAGGAACTGAGAAGCAGTGACGAGCTATAAAAATACAGTTCATTTCAAAAGCTTTCAGTAAAGAGTGAACATGCTTTCAAATCCATTGGTGTAAGTCAAATCAGTTTGAGCTCAAGTAAAACAGATATAAATCTTCCAAATATTTCACCACAACAACAGATAACAACTAAGTGAAACAACAAGTAAAAGCAAGTACAACCTCTCAAGGCAGCTGGCACTCAACTCATCTCAACAGCTCATACTCTCGGCTCTTAGCCCTCAATACACACTCTCAATAGGTACTTGCGCTCACTGGGGGTGTGCAGATACCGGAGGGGCTCCTTTCAGCCCAAGCGCTATATCGTTGTGGCGTGTAGCCCGACCCAATCATATAAGTAGCCATAAGGCTCGTTTCGGCGTGCAACCCGATCCACAATCCATAAATAGCCATAAGGCTCGTTGCGGTGTGCAAACCGATCCATATAACCTCACATAGCTCACAGCTCGGCACTCAGGCCCTATCTCAGTCACTAACCTCTCCAGCCCCTCGGGCTCACAGAATATCATAATAATCAGCCCAAACAGAGAATACAACAAATATCAACAAGAACGGAGAGGGAACAGAGATGTAACACACAAGTAAGACTGTGACTGAGTACAACACAGCAATTAGCAGTCAATTCAACAAGTATATGACCTTTGCGTGTCCCAACAGTGATATCATATGGCCTACGCATACTTTCTAACATGAAATGCAGTCAATTGCTCAAAGACAAAGAAAAACAAGTAATAACAATGGCTATTCGACTTTACAGTCTCACGGGACGGACCAAGTCACAATTCCTCACAGTGCACGCTCACATGCCCGTTACCTAGCATGTGCGTCACCTACAAACACTCACTTCATACAAATTCTTGGGGTTTCATACCCTCAAAACCAGATTTAAGACTGTTACTTACCTCAAACCGAGCAAATCTCTACTCCAAAAAGCCTTTGCCTCTCAAATCGATCTCCAAACGTCCCGAATCTAGCCATAAATAAAACAATACAATCAATATAGGCTAAAGGGATCAATTCCACAAGAAAAGTACTAAATTATAGCCAAAATTTTGAAATTGGTCCGAACCCGGCTCCCAGGACCACGTCTCGAAATCCGACAAAAGTTACAAAACCCGAAAGCACATCCACTCTCGAGTCTAACCATACCAAATTTACTCAAATTCGATAACAAAATCCCATTCAAAACCTCAAAATCCCAACTCAAAAGTTCTTCCTCCTTTTCCCCAATTTCTCACCCCAAATCACAAATTAGATGATAAAATTAAAGATGAAATCATGGGATTTAACCAAAACCAAGTAAGAATCACTTACCCCAATCAACTCCACGAAAATCCCTTCAAGGATCTCCCAATTTCGTGTTCTCTAGCTCAAAATATGCAAAATGGGTTCAAACCCTCATTTTTGAAATTAATACTGCCTACCCATATATCCTTCATCGCGATCGCAGAACATTCCTCGCGATCGCGAAGCACAACTATGTTGCCCCATATTTTTACCCTACGCGATCGCGGAATCACCCACGCGATCGCGAATCACTGCCTCTCAAACCTACGCGATCGCATCCTGCCTTACGCGATCACGTAGAGCATTGGCCACACCTCCCCTCCTGCTCAAATCCTTCTACGCGAACGCGACCTTAGCCACGCGTTTGCGAAGCACATATTCGCACACATATGCGATCGTATTCCTAACTCTGCGATCGCATAGAAAAAACTCACCTCTGCCCCAAATAAGCTTATGCGATCGGAGGGATTCATCCCAAACCAGAACCTGCTGAAACCAGAACTTCAACTATCAAGCTAAGTCCAAAAATGATCTGTTAAGCATCCGAAACTGACCCGAGGTCACCGGGACCTCAACCAAATAAACCAACCAATCCTAAAATACCATATGAACTTAGTCGAGCCTTCGAATCACTCAAAACAATATCAAAACACCAATTACACCCAGATTTAAGCCTAAAGAACTTCTAAGCTTTCAAATTCACAAACGACACTGAAACCTACCAAACCACGTCCGATTGACCTCAAATTTTGCACACAAGTCATATTAAACATTATGGACCTATTTCAACTTTCGGAATCGGAATTCGACCGCGATATCAAAAAGTCAACCCCCGGTCAAACTTTTCAAAATTCGACTTTCGCCATTTTAAGTCTAAATTAGCTACAGACCTCAAATGCACAGTCCGGATACGCTCCTAAGTCCAAAATCACCCAACGGAGATAATGAAACTGACAGAACTCTATTCCGGAGTCGTCTTCACATACTTCTGACTACGGTCAAAATCCTAAGACTTAAGCTTCCGTTTTAGGGACTAAGTGTCCCAAAACACTCCAAAATCAAAGACAAGACCTCCCGGCAAGTCACATAAGATGAAACAGATATGGGGAAAATATTAAATAGGGGATCGGGGCTAATACATTCAAAACGATCGGCCGGATCGTTATACCGCAAAGCCCGACGAGACTATCTTTATGGGAAACTCCGCAACAACAAAAATTGAAGGAGTTGGAAACCAACACAACAATGAGAACCAAAGGCGGTTAAAAGGTCGATTTTGTGACTTATGGTTGTCTAGGTATACACAAATGTTCGACGGTTCAAAGATATCAAATTTACCCATTGATCGAGTATATCCGACATAAGTTCACTATGGAAAGTTCAAAGCGAAACCTACTTATCCAGATGCGATTAATCCTTGCTTGTAAATCATACAGTTTTTCATGCATGCATATTTTCAGATAGCCATTCCCCATTCATGTGGAGGATTGTTGGGTTTTTATCTAATTAGATAAGAGGTGTGCATGGGAAATGGAGGGAAAAGATTTGGAAGGAAACGAAAAGTTTGAAGTTGTTTCCTTTATTAATGCACTTTGTCCCTCATCGGAAAATGAAAAGAAAATCTTTTTGCTTATATAGAGAAGCACATCTTCTAGCTCTTAAAGAGTTAAGAAGAAGTGGTGCCTCGCGCCGTCGTCGTCGTTGCTCGCTCGGCTCGGTTTCGGCTTCGGCTTCGGCTTCGGATTCGGATTCGATCAATTAATATGATTGATTGATAATATTTTGGACCAAATTTATTTCCTGTTTTTCGTTATATAATTTTTTTTCTAATATATTTTGCGGAATTTTAATTTACAATTCACGGTTCCCAACGGTCATTTTGAGTTTAAAATTCGCGACCAGACTTCTGCCGAAATGGTACCTCATATGAACAAGTACCTTCGCACCTATTCAACCAGACTGTTTGGCTATAAATTCAGAGGTTTTGCCTCATTTTTCAGCACCGAAAATTTGCATACTCTCCCTTCTTTTTTTTTGCATTTTTGCACTGTTTTCTAAAGCAAAACATAAGCATAAGTGTGGTTTACTGTCGTTTGTTGAGTTTGACGAAGCTCAGTAATTTCCATTGCCGGTATTATAGAATAGTTATTTTGTTCTATCTTGGGAGGGACTAATCCAATAAACTTAGGCAACAGTGAGGGGATTAAATTCCATAAGAAAACGCAGTTTACTGTTGGTCTCGAAACTTTTATTTATTCTGTTTCTATTATGTTTCTGGTGCTGTTTGTTTTATTGTTTTTGCAGAAATTATTTTCGAACACTGGTTTATAATAAGAAAATATCGGGGTACGATGTAGAGGCCACCCTAACTATCAGAGCCAGGTTTCGATCCTGGGACCTGTGGGTTATGGGCCCACCACACTTCCGCTGTAGTTCTGCCATAATTGTGTTGGACCTACGATTTGGAGAGTGACTATGTCATGTTGGCAGGGCCGGGGGGAGCCTAAGGCCACTACAACAATGGCTTTAGGCCCCCAAATTACTTAGGGCCCCAAAATCTATAAATAATATATATAATATTTAATAATTATGCACTATTAATAGAATTTTTAAATTATTTGGTTAAAATAGTTATAGATAAACATTTTACACATCTTAAATTGTAGTTACTAGTTGTTTCCTGTCTTTAATTCGTCTCAACTTAAATTGATCTTCTTAGTATGTTAGTTTAGAATAATTTTTCTTAGTTCTTTGAGTGCCTTTATAGATATTTTTCAAGCTACTTTGATAAGTAACTATTAAAATTCGTCCTTAACATTGAATGACTCTTGAAATATAGTAGTTACTACCAGGCGTGTATAAAGAAAATCGATAAACCACATCAAACCGATAATTCGAGTCAAACCGGAAAAAAAAACCCGATCATGATTTGGTTTGGTGTTGGAAACAAATCCGACTATAATTGGTTTGATTTGGTTTTAACTAAAAAAAGTCAAACTCAAACCAAACCAACCCGACATTATATTTATACAATTTTTAAAAATATTTTATGCATATAAATATTTATTGTAATACAATTTATAAATATTTCTTAAATTGTTTTCACATTTTTATCTTTAAACATATTATTTCAAGTTTAAACTTAATATTTTTGAATGGTCCAATAAATTTTATAGCCCATAAAGGTAGTAATTTAAATAAACTTCAAACCAATATTAATGCTAACAAAGGAAATTTAATTCAACATTAGAAATGACACTAATGTCGGATATCTATTTATTAGTTTTGCATTGATTTATAACGAAAATACATAACTTAGTTTATCTTTTTCTTTAGTGCTTAGTTGTGTAGTACTTATTAAGTATACTTAATTTAGCTTGACCTATATAGTACTTTTAGATTTCATTAATTTTTATTATGGATTATAATTAGTTAGTTATAATATTTTTTTATGGATTTTATTATCATTGTTATTGAATATTTTAGTACAATCTTATGACTCATCGTATATTATTGTGTTATTTTCTTGAAAATGCATTATATAGTTGTATCCAACTAGGAATAAAGAAATATTTGGAGCACAAGTTATATATTTTGTACTATGAAGACTTACCGGAAAAAAAACCCCGAAAGAAATCGAAAAACCTGAGAAAAAAACTGACATTGAAAAACCCGACTTTGTTGGTTTGGTTTGGTTTATAGATTTAAAAACTCGACACCATTGGTTTGGTTTGGTAATTAATAAATTCGAACCAACCCGACCTATGTACACCCCTAGTTACTACAATATTATTTGTTTCAACTTATATTTAGGATTAAAAGTGCTAAGAGAAACTGTATAAGTAGAAGAATATTCTAATAGGAAAAACTCAATTAGATAAAAAATGTTAATTCAATTACCGTTAACAATTTTTATATCAGTTGCCTCACTTGAAAAAGTTTTTTAAAACTAAATCAATAAAATTCAATATGATAACGCAAGAGAGGATTAAACAAATTGGTTAGACATTGGCAATAATTAAAACTAATTATAACTTCTTTGGATTTTAATAAATTATACTCCCTCCATTTTAGTTTATGTGAACCTATTTCCTTTTTGGTCCGTTCCAAAAAGAATGACCCCTTTATAAATTTGAAAACAATTTAACTTAAACTTAGAATTCTACCCTTAATGAGAAGCTTTTATAATCACACAAAATATTCTGGTTCCTGATCCCGTTCGCGCACAAGTTTTGATATCTACCACAGTCCTGCACGTCTACCAGAATAATGAAGATGTGATACTTCATAATAATTCATATGATGTTCTTATATATGCTGGCTTAGTGAGACGTCACAACTCAGAGAGCTTAGTCAAGCCACATACTTCATAAATAATATGCGTGGAAAGGTAGGCGGAAGGAAAATCTTAGCCACTGCACAATAGTGATATGATTCCTTTTCATAATAGTGTGGAATATAGAAATAGTGAATCGATAGCCACCTATATTTCAATGAAGTAATGTACTTGGCATCTATATTTTTTTTTTTTTTGGGTAAGAGGGGTGTCTGAGTTGGTTCATATGCACCTCGACTAGTCTACTTGGTATCTGTAAGGGGCAGAGCTAGAAGGCAATTTACGGGTTTGGCGAACTAATAAGTTCGTCCTAAATCTTGTATTTGTGCTATGAAATTCATTAAATATATATAAATTTTAAATTTAGAACCTAGTTACTAGCACTTAAAGTTATCGTTGTAGAATGTACCTTTTACCTTCCGCTAGCACAGGTACCATGTAACCATGCCCAGAAGGTTTAGAACGATGAAAATAACTAAGCTCCCTATTTTTGTCTTTATTAGAATTTAAATGTAGTTTGCATCTTTAACAATATCGGGTACTTGTGAAGCAATGCTAAGTAGGCAGTAAGAATATAACTATATTAATGATTTACAATATTAAAAGGCACATCATTTAATTTCTTGACAGTGAAGATAAAGAGAAGTGGAATTAATTAGAGCCCTTGTTGGCCAAATGTGTAGCAGTTTACCAAATTCCAAGAAATGGTCACGTTACTAACACATGCTAATTACATTAATATTAAGAGACTTCTTCTCATCTTGTCTCCTTCATTTGCTATATAGATGACATTGCTTTGAGTCTTATTGCCCATCACAAAGTTAAGAGTTTCCTCTTGACAAGAAAATAAAAAACCAATAATGGCTACTTCTTCAAAATCAAACCACATTCGATCAATCAGTTTACCTGCAAGATCACACCCTACTACTAAAAGAGTTGAAGATGCAGTCAATAACCTCAAAACATTGAAGATATCGACTGCATCGACAGCAGAGACCATGCACGTTGGTCTACTCGGTCTAGAGGAGTTATACAAATGCATGAATGATTTACTTAACTTGCCTCAAACACTTCAAGCCCTTTCTCAATATCAACAAGGGAAATTAGTTGAAGATTTATTGGATAAATCCGTGAGGCTTCTTGATTTGTGTGGCACTATAATGGAACTCGTCTTACAATACAAAGAAAATGTAAGAAACCTTCAATCGTCTCTCAGAAGGAGAAAAACAGATTCAATAACAGAAACCAGCATGGCCAAATTCACCACCTTCAACAAGAAGATTAAGAAGGAAGCTAAAAGATTAGTCTTGGTTTTAAAGCAAATGGATCAAGAAGCTGAGGGCGGATTTGTACCAAAAGATGCAGACCAGGATACAGTAGATATGATTAAAACACTAAAGGAGGCGAATGCAATGCGCATTTCCATTTTTCAAATGTTCTTATCTTTCTTGTCTGTTCCACTTTTGAAGCCAAAGACATCTAAATGGTCATTGGTTTCAAGTTTTGTAAACAAGGGAAGAATAGCATGTGTAGGCCAAGAAGAAAAAATGAACTTGGAAACTAGGCTGGAAACATTCGAGACTCACCTCGACAACTTTGAAAATGGCTTGGAAGGATTATTTAGGCGCATGAATAGATCAAGGAGCTCTCTCCTAAATATGAAGTCCTGCTAATTTGGCAAATTTTGCTTCATAAAAAATTGTGTAGTTATTGTTAGAAAAATACTTCTCTCTCTGTGTGTGTCTCTCTCTTCCCGCTCTTCTTGAGCTTCGGACCACTGGCCTCCAACTAGAGCGATTGGAAAAGAAAGGAGTATTTCATTCTTTTACTGCCTTCTATTCTACGGATCGAATTAATTGCCCTTCGAATGACCTAATCATATTGATGAGATTAAAAATCGATGCTTCCTACTACCAAAAAAAGGTCATATATGATACTAGAATTCAATATACACGACACTGTCGTACAAATACATCACATTTATATTTAATACGATGGAAATTTCATGTTGATGTATGAAATAAAGGACAGAAATCAATAAAGATAGAATGTGACTCCGAGGCTCAGGGTTGGTCAAGCAAGACAGCTCACATGAAGTCTGCAAATAACTCCTCGGCTCTCTGTTGGATGCCGCTAGTACCAGGAATAGAATCTGCACAAATATGCAGAAGTGTAGTATGAGTACCAAATCGACATGTACTCGGTAAGTACCCTGACCAAAATCAACGAAGTAGTGGTGAGAGTTTGATTTTTAAAAAAACAAGATGCTCACTTTACAAATCTATGCAATTCATCAGTATAATAAAGGTATAGGTAATGCACAAAACAACAAAGAAATCTATGCACAACTAAAACAGGAATAAATACAAGCAACCTCAGCTATTTAAGTCCAAAGCATATGAAGAATGTGTCAATTACAACTTTTATAAAGAGATGCATAACTTAATATTTATATAAAATTCATAAGTAAGAGTTTATGAATGACTATACATGATGAAGACTCAATCTCAACAACCAACTGATACTCTCCAAGTTTCCAACAAACTTGTGCGCACACGGCTGATGTAGCACGAGTAACCACGTGACTCCATAGGGGCGAATCCATATCTACACACCATATCCGAGCATTCTAGCTCAATAGTCAATCATTCATCCGTACGGACAACTCACATGCCATAATCATCTGAAACCGCACGGATAACTCATGTGCCATAATCATCTCAATCCACACAGATAACTCACGTGCAATAATCATTTCAAACTACACGGATAAGTCATAAGCCATAATCATCTCAAACGCACGCACAACTCACGTGTCATAACCACAATCCATGGGAGAACTCCAATACGCAAGATATAGTATATATGTATAATGTATGACTAACGACTCCAACATATAATCCAACATACAAATAGCCTTCATGTCAATTAGCAGGTAAAAGATGCCTCAACATGATCTGTTGCATGAATACAGTACTAAAAGACCCATCATACTACCCCAAGCAAGGAAGATTTTTGGCAACTGAATATATGCTCATCGACTCATATATGCATTATCCCCAAGCACGTAGCACGTAGCAACAAGATTACTTTTAGGAAAACAATTCCATCGAAGTCAACCAAGTTACTTACCTTATTTTCAAGAAAGCTTTAATCCTCAAGAATACCCTTGCCTCGTTCTCAATCCATCACACGACCTCAACTAGACAAGGGAGTGTTCAAAGATGTCAAACAAAGATATTGGACTCATTTAATTAATCAAAATCTAGGGCTAACTCAAAAGTCAACTCAAAATCAAACTCGAGCCCCCATGGTCAAACTCCAAAATGAAAGTCGAATCTCATTGACCCGCAACCCCACGGGTCCAAATCTATGCTTCGATTTCCAATCTAAGGTCCTTTAGGTATTCAAATCATCATTAGGTGATTTTAAATTTTCTCTAAAAGATCTCTTGATTTCACCTTATTCCTTGTTTCTAAATAAAACTAATGATGGATTGATGTTATAATATTGGGTGTGAGTTAAAATCACTTTACCCCAACATAATTTAGCCACATATTCAACGACATCCCTCTTCATACCTTTCCACTAATAGTGTGGGCAAATCGTCCTGTACATCTTTGTGCGAGATGAAAAATCATTCAAACATTTCCTCAACCCTTCCTTAGCTCCAAAAATGGTGAAAAACTTGGGTACGAAATGGGGGCTATTTAATCATAAGGTTAAACTCATGCTGAAATTTTAATCCTGTCGCGCCGCGCCAGGTGCCGTAATAGGTCTGCATTTTTGCTGGTTTCGACTGTGACATCATTGCCACCCTCAATAAAATGGTCATAACCTTTTGTATAAATATCCACACGACGAATAGTTTGAACCTTTAGAAACTAGAGTAATCAAAAGTCTATAATTCTTTTTTGTTTGGATCATTTCCAAATTAGTTATAAATTTGGGATATTACTCTAGTTTATAGCTGATTTGGAGATGCTTTGACTATAATTTGGGGTGCTTTGACTAGTGACAAAGTGCAGGAGTTGGGGAAAGTTGTTGCTTATGGGAGCATGGAGGAGTAGTGAGGATGCGAGCTATATGTGAACCACGACAGCAAAGTGTATTAGAGTAGTTGCGAGAGAAGTGTTAGGGGTTTCGAAGGGTTTCTCTAGGGGCCACAAAGGTGACTGGTGGTGGAGTGAGGAGGTATAAGAGAAAGTGGAAGCCAAGCAAGTGGCGTACTTGACGCTTATAGAGAGCATGGATGAGGAGGCAAAGAGGATGAACATGGAAGGGTATAGGATGGCTAACAAGGAGGCAAAGTTAACGGTTACTGCGGCTAAGACTGCGACGTTTGGGCGTTTGTATGAAGATCTTGAGGCCAAAGGTGGGGACAAGAAGCTATACTGGCTAGCCAGGGTGAGAGAGAGGAAGGCCCGTGATCTTAATCAAGTTAAGTGTATCAAAGATAAGGAAGGTAGAGTTTTGATGGAAGAGGCTCAGATTAGACGAAGATAACAGACATATTTTCATAAACTTCTGAACGAAGAGGGTGATAGGAACATTGCGCTAGGCGACTTGGAGTACTCCGAGATGCACCGGGATTTTGAGTACTATAGGCGCATAAGAGTATAAGAGGTCGAGGGGGCTATGCGTAAGATGCACAGGGGTAGAGATACCAGGCCAGATGAAATATATGTGGAAATTTGGAAGAATATGGGTAGTAGGTTTGGAATGGCTCACTAGGTTGTTCAATGTCATTTTTAGGACGAAGAAGATGCCCGATGAATGGAGGTAGAGTACGATGATTCCTCTTTATAAAAACAGGGACGATATCCAAAGTTACAATAATTATAGAGGGATTAAGCTGCTAAGACATACTATGAAAGTTTGGGAGAGGGTGGTTGAAGTAAGGGTGAGGACCAGTGTGTCCTAAGAACCAGTTTGATTTCATGCCGGGGCGTTCGATTATGGAAGACATTCACATTATGAGGAGATTGGTGGAGCGGTATAGGGAGATGAAGAAGGATTTTCACATGGTGTTCATTGACCTAGAGAAAGCATATGACAAAGTCCTGAGAGAGGTGTTTTGGCGATGCTTTGAGGCTAAAGGGGTCCTAGTAGCCTACATTATGGTGATTAAAGACATGTATGATGAAGCTAAGACTCGGGTTAGGGAAGCGGGGGGAGATTCAGAACACTTTTCGGTTATGATGAGGTTGCACCATGGATCAGCTCTTAGTTCATTCCTATTTTCCTTGGTGATGGACGCATTGACGAGACACATTCAAAGTGAAATGTTATGGTGTATGTTATTTGCTGATGACATAGTTTTAATTGACGAGACGTGGGATGGTGTTAGGCTGGAGGTTTGGAGGCAGACCCTAGAGTCTAAGGGTTTCAAGTTAAGTAGGACCAAGACGGAATACTTGGAGTGCAAGTTCAGCAACTATATCTAGGAAGGGGATATAGAGGTGAGGCTTGATACACAAGTCATCCCCAAGAGAGGCAGTTTCAAGTGTCTTGGATCTATAATACAAGGTAACGGGGAGATTAACAAAGATGCCAAGCATTGTATCGGAGCAGGATGGATAAAGTGAAGGCTCGCTTCCGGTGTCTTGTGTGATAAGAATGTGTTGCTGAGACTTAAAGGTAAGTTCTATAAGGTTGTAGTTAGACCGACTATGTTGTATAGAGCAGAGTATTGGCCGGTCAAGAACCCTCATACCTAGAAGCTAAAAGTAGCTGAGATGATGTTGAGGTGGATGTGTGGGCATACCCGGATGGATAAGATTAGGAATGAAGTTATTCGAAAAAAGGTGGGAGTGGCCCCTATAGAGGATAAGATGCGGAAGGCGAGGTTGAGATGGTTCGGGCATGTTAAGAGGAGAAGTATAGAAGCCCCAGTTAGAAGGTGCGAACAGTTAGCTTCGGTGGGTAGCAGGAGGGGTAGAGGTAGGCCTAAGAAGTCTTGGGGAGAGGTTATTAGGCGGGACATGGTGCAGCTGGAGCTGATTGAGGACAAGGCCCTAGACAAGAGGTTGTGGAGGTCAAAGATTAGGGTAGAAGGTTCGTAGGTAGTCGAGCGTTTCTCTTTGTCTTACTCAGTTCGCTAGCATTAGTGTTAGTATGATATCTTTTATCCATAGATGTCTATTACTACATAGAGTTTGACTGCATTATTGGATTCAATCTTATTCATCTTGTTGTTACACTACTAGAAATCTGGTAAAAACCGACCAAAGTTGGTCGGTAATGGCCAATAACCAATCAAAACGCGACCATTTACGTGTGGACGGTATTTTAGGGGTTAGAAAGGAATACCGACCAACTTTGGTCGATCAATTAAATTCAAAAACAAAAATTGCAAAAAGAAACCGACCAAAATTGGTCGGTTTTTTCTAACCAAAGTTGATCGGTATTTTAATTATATAATCAAAAGATTTACCATCTGGGAATCGAACCGGGGTCTGTACTGTGGCAGGATACTATTCTACCACTAGACCATTGGTGCATTTTGTTTTAAGACTGTCTTTTATTTGATTTATACTCTTTAATTATATTTTCGCATAAAAATAACCGACCAAAGTTGGTCGGTTTTATTAAAAAGTAAAATTACCGACCAAAGTTGGTCGGTTTTTTTAAATGACCGGCCGAATTAACCGACCAATTTTGGTCGGTTTTTTAAATATTAATTTTTATTTATTTTAATT
The DNA here is from genome assembly GCA_000715115.1 of Nicotiana otophora. Classification (NCBI taxonomy): domain Eukaryota; kingdom Viridiplantae; phylum Streptophyta; class Magnoliopsida; order Solanales; family Solanaceae; genus Nicotiana; species Nicotiana otophora. Next base: position 45,331 of record AWOL01S0008036.1, on the reverse strand, counting down.
GAAAAACCGACCAAAGTTGGTCGGTTTCTTGAAAAATAAATTTCGCGGGACTCAAAAATAGTTTTCCGCATTTTTGCGCCAAAGAAAACCGACCAAAGTTGGTCGGTTTCGTAAAAAAAAAATTAAAAAATAAAATATTTAGAAAAACCGACCAACTTTGGTCGGTTTTTTGGTCGGTTTTTTGACCGACCAAAGTTGGTCGGTCGACCTTGGTCGGTTTTTGCCGAATTTCTAGTAGTGAATTATTCCTACTAGTTGCAATTACCTTTTCTTTTTCAGTCGTTCTCTAGCCAAGGGTCTATCGGAAACAGTCTCTCTGCCCTTCCAGGGATAGGGGTAAGGCCGCATACATCTTACCTTCCCCAAACCCCACTTGTGGAAAACTACTAGGTTTGTTGTTGTAGTTATTGTTATTGTTACTCTTGTGAAGTCAAGCCAAATGCAGATGCCATGTTTCAGTAGCTCAAATCTTTTTCAAACATGTTCCAGATGCGTAAAAATGCTCCTGGGTCTTTCAAGTCCTAATTCGAACATGAGTACAAGTCCAAAATCATCATATAAATTTATTGAAAGCTTCAAATCATGAATCAACGTGTATGCATACCAAAACAAAAGGGTAATGTTACTATGTTAGCCTTTTAACCTTTCAAATAGCATGATGGTATATGAACTTACAAAAAGTCTCACATCAAAGAGCGGGGGTCTAGAAGTCAAAACGACCGATTGCCTCGTTAATAACTTATAAATTTAAACTATTTGTAATACGTGCTCAATTTCATATTTTGCTTGATCATCTGGGAATATAAAGGCAGTAAATTAAAGTATTTAATGGCTTAAGGAACTGTCTTATGCTCCATCAGAACTAATTAAGAGTAACTTCCTCATTTGATTTCTTAGAGATTTTGGTATTAAAATAGAAGGAAAATAACATGAAACACACACAATTATTTTTCCTGGAAAAGACAAATAGAGATGGAAAATATATCTCACATGAAAGGATAGACGCCATACAATAGAGGCCTGAGGAGATCAAACCTCAGTAGCATAGTATACGATTCCCCTTTCCTCTCTCCTCCTCTCCTGATGTAAAATAAAAAGATATCAAAAAGAGGAAGGGAAAAGAAACCAAACAGTAGTATTATTTTAATGAAACCTATCCTGAATCTGCTGCAGAAGTGGGGCTTAAAATAAAATGAAAGTCAACATTTTAGCTAGCTGTATATATATATATATATATCAACCATTAATTTAATTATAGCTTCTACAAGGAATCTCGTGGTAGCTGACACGAAAGGAATCATCTGCACGTGAAGCCACTCATGCACTACTAATTAGCCTAGATAAATCATCACTATAAATGTCCAAAATGCTTATATTAAAATAATGTGATCCAACTGTTTGTTTAGATCTCAAAATCTTTCTAACAGGTCACCTATTCTTCTTCTTTTTCCTGATGGTATGATGCAATCCGCCAATAAACCATATGTGCACGAATTAATACAAAATTTGCTCTATTCCCGAGTCTGCATTATGAACAGATCATTTAGTATTACTATCAATGCTAAATGTATAAATTAAAGGATATTAATGAGTATTGAAATGAAAACGGAGAGATGCTCCGTATTGGATAAAATGTGGTATGTTACGTGACCGTCTGAGAAGCGGACACATGGAGTCGAAACCGGGAGGAATGTAAAATCGGGCACAATCACCTCGTGTGTCACCGAAGAGGAGAAGTCCATAAAAGGATTAAGCATGCTGCGCCCGATAGCATTTAATAAAGAATATTCCACATCATTAAAGAACAACGATTCATTAATGAGATCTGAGCATCTATGTTTACTGTTAGGTTTCCATTATCACACTCCGATAATTTTTATTAGTGGTGGATCCGACCATTACGCCTACTGAGTTATAAATAATAGGCTCAACCATCATTGTAAAAGAATATTTTTTGGAATACATTCGATACATTCAAGACAGCAATCTGATATTTTTTTCTCTCTCGCTTGCTAATCTTATCATCATTGCGCTCGGAAATCTTGTTCTCGGGCTCTCTGAATCTATCCTTTCATCTATATTTTTAGCTAAGTATCTTGCATATCAGTTGATGCATTCATTATCTTTGGGAACTAATTGACCCATTTATCTAGAAACCACGAATAAATTTAGTTGTACCGATTTACAGGCAAACAGTTTGGTGCCCACTATGGGGCCTAGACAATCATATGGTTAAGTTGATCCTTACTTCTTTCACTCACAGCTTTGATCATTCTTGTCTTAGCAAGATCACAAAAAATGGCAATCGATACCGTCAATAATCTTCACGGTCCTATGGTTCAAGGGGAAAACCCCCATTTCGAGGACTCAATCAGCGACACTCGCAATGAAGGGGAAGATGCCACGCCCGTGTATGACAGGCGGTACCCCAGACAAGTACGGGAGGTGACTACAGATGATGCTGACCAAGGGCACATAGCAAATGCGGTAAGGATCCTGCAAGAACAACATGCAATCATTCTGGGCCACCTCACGCGGCAGGATCAGGTTATGACGGAGTTAAAACAGGCGCTATCAGGTGCTTCAAATAATGCAAGCGGGCGAGATCCAGATCCTCCTGCTGATCCTACAAACCAAATAACGCAGAGAATCGACAATAACACTCCCAGAGGCGAAGCTGGCTCCGACGGGGCTGGGCGAAGCAGATCTGGCCTCAATAACGATGACGACCCGTTCAAGGCGTAACTCTTGCGGTTCATGAAGGAAGTGAATGCCCGTATGGACCAAATCCCTGGCGCTCCCCTAGTGTTGAAAGGCCCACGCTCCAAGAGGTACATCCAGTTACCGTACAAGTCGAATGCAACCCCAGAATTGATACCAAAACGATTCAGAATGCCTGAAGTGCCAAAGTATGATTAGACCTCAGATCCACAAGAGCACATCATCAACTACACAACAACAGTAAAAGAAAATGATTTGGCTCCTCACGAAATCGAGTCCGTACAATTGAAAAACTTTGGCGAGACTCTCACGAGGGGAGCCTTGACATGGTACTCATTATTGCCCGAGAATTCCATAGATTCCTTCGAAACGCTCGCGGATTCACTCATCAGGCCCATGCCGAAGCCAGGAAGGTACAAGCCCGAAAGGCCAACATATTCAGAATCGTGAAACGAGAATCCGTATTATTATGAAGATTCGTTAGCCGGTTCCAAAAGGAAAGTATGTTGTTACCGACTGTCCCAGACAAATAGGTGGCTAAAGCGTTCACAAAGGGCTTAAATTCGAGAAGCTCAGATGCTTCCCAAAAGTTGAAGGAAAGTCTACTCGAGTTTCAAGCAACAACTTGGGCAGATGTCCACAACCGGTACGAGTCAAAGATAAGGATAGAAGACGAGCAGGTCGACTTCCCATCATCAGCAAAGGGATGGAAGAAGAACAAAGAAAAAATAAAAGACGATGTCGATTCAAATAGACGAGATTCAAGGGGCTGGTTCCTACCCTACGAGCAAACGGAAGGTCGTGATAGGAGCTTCTGGTCGGTAGACAAGTTTATCAGTGACAGGGGAACTGATCGCAGGAGGAATAACAGATCGCTACAGGATAGAGAGACCCCGGGACCACGAGGTGCTTTCTATCCAAAATTATCAAAATATAACTTCAATATTAGAGTGGTGGAGTTACTGTCGGCCATGAGAGATATCAAAGAGGCACGGTTCCTAAGACCAATGAGGTTCGATCCCGGCTAGAGAAACCCAAATTTATGGTGTGAGTATCACGACACTAATGACCACAGGACCGGAGACTGTCGGCACCTCCGTGAAGAAGTGTTAACGCTATTAAAAACGGCCACCTAAGGGAATTCTTAAGTGATCGGGCCAAAAATAACTATGGCCGAGACACGGACAACACGTAAACTCTGAGAGCAAGAGAGGAACCTCCATGCCAAACGATCAACATGATCTTCGGAGGGAGTGAGATTAACGGGATCACCTTCTCGCCCGCAAAGAAGACAAGAGTATCAACAACCCATAGTAAGAGGCTCCGGGAGGACGATATCACGTTCACGGATAAAGACGCGGATGAATTACTACTTCCACGCAATGACACACTGGTAATATCTTTAAATGTGTTAAATTTCAAAATTAATCATATTTTGGTGGACCCAGGAAGTTCCATCAATATCGTACAATGGAGAGTTCTGGATCAAGCTAAACTCACCTGGAGCATTGTCCCGACAACAAATCTCCTTGTTGGATTCAACTCGCAACCATGATAACCCGAGGGGAGATTTTGTTGCTTACGGATGCCGAGGTCATAACGAAGATGGCTCTCTTCAAAGTAGTAGATGGGGACATGGATATAATACCATCCTAGGAAGGCCATGGCTGCACGAGATGAAAGTTGTGCCTTCAACGTACCACCAATCACTGAAATTTCCAACACCGGAGGGGATCAAGCAGATAAGAGGTGATCAACCGGCAGTAAGGGAGATGAATGTAATCTCGACCTCCCATAGCAAGGGAAAAGAACCTGTGGCATAGCAGTTACTAGAACCGACTTCCAACCTCGAACCAGAAGAAGTTTCCCCGAGGGCAGAAGAGTCGGAGCATTATCATGTACCAAGGTATTTTCTGGTACCGGAAGAAACGAAAGCAATGAAATCCATTGCAGATGAGCTAGAGCAGGTTGTACTGTTCGAAAAGTTCCCAGAAAGGAAATTCCATTTGGGAACGAGACTACACCCGGAGCTCGGGTTAGATTTTATTGAATTCCTTAAAATTAACGCCGATTGTTTTGCATGGTCGCACGAGGAAATGACAAGAATCCCGATAGAAATAGCCGTGCAAAAGTTAAGCATGGACTTGAGCATACCTCCTGTAAGGCAAAAGAAGCGCCCTATTGCAGAAGCAAGGAATAAATTTGTCAGAGAAGAGGTAACCTACCTACTTAAGATTGGTTCAATCCGAGACATAAGATATCCGGACTGGCTAGCTAATGTGGTAGTAGTTCCTGAGAAGAACAATAAATTTTGCATGTGCTAAAGATCTTAATAAGGCATGCCCGAAGGACTCGTTCGCATTACCAAATATCGATCAAATGATCGACACTACGGCCGGGCACGAGTTAATGAGTTTCCTCGATGCCTATTCCGGGTACAATCAGATTAAGATGAACGTGGAAGACCGAGAAAAGACTTCATTTATTACAAATTTTGTTACTTACTGTTACAATGTAATGCTCTTCGGACTAAAGAACGTTGGAGCCACTTATCAACGGCTCATAAATAAGATGTTCGAAAAACAAATAGGAAAAACTATGAAAGTATATATAGACGATATGCTCGTTAAGTCTCTGGATAAAGGTAGCCACCTGAGACACATGCAAGAAATGTTTGACACACTGAGGGAGCATAATATGAAGCTTAACCCCGAGAAGTGTGTGTTCGGGATCAGTTCAGGTAAACTCTTAGGATTCCTAGTCTCATAAAGAGGAATCGAGGTGAATCCTGACAAAATTAAGGCCATAGAAGATATCTTGGATTAACTATTCAACATAAAGGAAGTACAGAGGCTCACAGGTAGATTGGCGGCTTTGAGCAGGTTCATATCCCGATCATCTAAAAAGTGTCATCGCTTCTTCGCTCTGCTCAAACAGAAGAATAACTTCGAGTGGATGCCGGAATGTCGACAAGCCTTGAAGGAAATGAAGAAGTACCTGTCAAGCCCTCCTTTGCTCTCGAAACCTAAGGAAGGAGAAACATTACTAGTTTACCTGCCGGTCTTAGAAGTTACGGTAAGCGCAGTTTTAGTCGGGGAAGAAAAAGGTACACAATCCCCTACATATTACGTTAGCAAAGTTTTATCGGGAGCAGAAACTCGCTACCCACATCTAGAAAAATTGGCCTTAGCCCTCGTGGTAGCCGCCCGGAAGCTGAGGCCCTACTTCTAGTGCCACCCGATAGCGGTGGTGACTGCTTTTCCTCTGAGGAATATCCTCCATAAACCCGAACTCTCGGGTAGATTGGACAAATGGGCCGTCCAAATGAGCGAGTTTGATATAGAGTATAAGACACGGACTGCGATTAAGTCGCAGGTCCTGGCTGACTTCATAGTTGATTTCAGTCCAGGGTTGATTCCCTTGGCCTCCAAAGAGGCAATAATGGTGTCAGAGCCAACATCGGGAGTCTGGACCTTATTTACGGATGGAGCTTCAAATGTGAAAGGATCCGGTCTCGGAATAGTCCTGGTCATGCCTTTGGGGGAAACCTTAAGGCAAGCCATTAAAACGGTTACTTTAACTAAAAATGAAGCAGAATACAAAGCTTTGATTGTAGGTCTCGAATTAGCCCGGGGACTTGACTCCGAAGCATCAACATCAAATGTGATTCGCAACTGGTGGTGAATCAGGTCTACAAAACTTTTGATACCAAAGATGAGCGAATGCAACAATACGTGGTAAATGTTCAGGCCTTGTTGTCACGATTCTGGGAGTGGTCAATAACCCATATCCCGAGGGAAGAAAACACGCAAGCAGATGTGCTAGCAAATCTGGGCTCATCAACAGAAATTCAGGGACAAGAATCGGGGGAAGTAATTTAACTAATGAACTCAGCCTTACACACGGAGGGTTACTATGAGGTAAATTCTACCAACCTAGTCTGGGACTGAAGAAACGATATAATCGATTATCTCGAACTCGGGAAACTACCCAAATACCCCAAAGCGTTGAGAGCGCTGCGCACCAAAGCCGTGCGATACAACTTCGAGAAAGGGCAGTTATATAGAAAATCATTCCAAGGCCCGCTGGCCCGATGTTTAGGAGCGTCCAAAGCCATCTACGTCATGAAAGAAATCCATAAAGGAATATGTGGCAACCACTCGGGCGTAGATTCTCTGGTGCTGAAATTAGTCCGGGTGAGATATTATTGGCCCCACATGGATCTAGATGCCAAGGAATTTGTACGAAAATGTGACAAGTGTCAACGCCACGCACATCTGGTACATCAACCAGCAGAACCATTACATTCAATTCTATCCCCGTGGCTATTCATGAAATGGGGGATGGACATCGTCGGACCTCTACCACCAACTCCGAGAAAGGTAAGATTTCTTTTAATTTTGACTGACTATTTTTCTAAATGGGTGGATGCATGTCCTTACAAAAAGATCGGAGAACGCGAAGTGCTCAACTTCCTGTGGGAGAATATAATATGTAGGTTTGGAATACCTAAGGAAATTGCATGCGACAACGGGCCATAGTTTATCGGCGCAAAAGTCACAAAATTCCTTGAAGATTTGAAGATAAAAAGGATTACCTCGTCACCGTACTATCCGAGCACAAACGGACAAGTAGTGTCAACAAATAAAACAATTATGCGAAATCTAAAGAAGAGGCTAGAAATAGCAAAAGGCCATTGGCCTGAGGAATTACCGGGCATACTATGGGCCTACCAAACAACTATCAAATCAAGCATAGGAGAAACTCATTTTCCCACTGTGTACGGCGCAAAAGCTTTGATACTAGTAGAAGTGGGGTAGCCCACTTTAAGGCATTTCTAGGCAAATGAAGAATCAAACAACGAGGCAATGTTAATCAACTTAGAACTGCTCGAGGGATGTCGGGCCCTTACCGGATTTCAGCTATCACCGGTAAAGAGTCATACGAGTTGGAAAATCACAATGGAGACAAGTTGCCGAGAAACTGGAATGTGGCTTATCTCAAAAATTATTACTGCTAACAAACAATAGTCAGACGGAAAGTATGTGCTGCACTCTTTTATCCTTCGTTCTACTTTTTTCCCCAATTGGGTTTTTCCAGGCAAGGTGTTTTAATAAGGAGGTAACCACAAACAGCAATAATGAGACCTATTTATGACAAGTTTTCATTCGGGGGCGATAGGGTAATCTTTGCTTCGTAGCAAATTCCCACCGGGAAGTTAAGTTTGATAAAAAAGAAAAGGTTACATGTTCGCTCACGAACACAAACCACTAGAGGACTGGCAGGTATTCTTTCGATCGACGGCATGAATTCATAAGGGGAAAGCAAAATTTGTTACCGAGCGAAGGGTTACATAACAATTCATCGGTGGAACCTTCGAAGATACAAGACTTCCAGTGTTCCAACACGCATTCTTTGCATTATAACACTGGGGGGGTAATGATAATCCGACAAAGCAACTCTGAATGCCACGTCCACTGGGAACGAAAATTCGGTAACAAAATGCATACTCGGCAACTCTGAATGCAACGTCAACCAGGAATGAAAATCCGGCAACACAATGCATACTCGGCAACTCTGAATGCCGCATCAACCGGGAACAAAAATCCATCAACGCAACATTGAATTCCACACGCCATCAGGACCGGGGACTGCACAGATAGCCCCGTAGAAACAATTGTACAAATATAGCCACAAGTCTTGACAACTTCTTTTCTATGTAGCAAAATGCCTATAAACTGTGAAAGAAGAATGAATGAAATGAAATCCTTTTGCTTTTATCTTGTTTCTTGTCTGAAAGATGAGCTAATTTTGTCATTTTAAAGTTAAACAAGTACTTCAAATGTTAGTGCCGTAATGAACATGAGAAGTTCTCTTCCAAAGTACCGTAAACATAAGAGGGCCCTCTCTTATTAAAACCCTCATGTTAAAGGGTTTGTTCCGGAAACATATATGCCCGGAATCGAAAATGTTATAAGGGAAAAATACACCTGAAGCCATATATGAAGAAAACGCAGAAATCAAACTTGCGCAAACACTTATTGAAACCCTCACGAAAAAGGGGTACCCTCGGAAACAAAGTGCATCAAAGAAAATGCATCTGAGACCACATATGAAAAAATATACACAGATATTGAAGCAAAAGTAAGACTCAATCAAACATTTGACCAAAAATATGTCTTCATTTACAAAAATGTGCCAAAAGAAATACAAAACAAGGAAAAAAATAAACTACAGCATCGCCAAAATCGGAAGGAAGAAAAAAATTTGCATCCCCCGGAGCAGTAGCCGGTTCAACCGATGTTCCCCAGCTTGGTTCGAGGCATCATCGCCTTCTAATTCCTCTTCAGAACCAGAATTAGAAGAACCTAGAGCATCAGACCGCGCCGGGTGTCCATTTTTTGCAGCTAACTCAAGCTCACGTGCCTTGGCAATTTCGACATCAATATCAATAATGCAAACTTTGGTGTCTTCCAAGGTTTTTCTCCTCATGTTTTACATGGCGTAAGTTTTCTCAACAACGAGGGAAGTCTCTCGGTGCTTGAGTTCTTCTTTGAGATCGGTAGAAAGATTGTCCCGGGAGGACCTAGCAGCTCGAAGGCTAACATCGAGATCACGTATAGTTGACCTATAGAGCTTGTTATACTCAATAGTTTTCTTATTCTTCTCCTCCAACTGGGAATATCTTGCCTCTGCAACAGTAAGCTCTTCGACCATAGAATACAAGGCTGCTTCTAAGTTAGTTACCCTTTCAGCAGCAACAACCTCACGGTCATTGGAAGCAAGAATGGCATCCTGAACCTCAGCCCATTTAGCTTTAACTTCATCAAAGCTAGTCCTCAGCGGCCAAATCTCATGGCTAAGGATCTCTACTTCCTACTCACTTTGCTGCAAGCGGGCTTCCAAATCAACGACCTCAGTGGCCTTGGTTTCCAGTTCCGAGAGATGAAGAATAGTCTGGTCCCGTTCCGCCAAAAGTCGATCCCGTTCAGAAGAAAGCTCCTCCTTCTCACAAATTAACCTTTGTCGGCCCTCGGAAGCAAGAAAATTGGCCTACAAGACAAGAAGAGGTAAAAGTTAAAAAGGACTCATTCAAGAAACTATAAAATAGCATAAGGAAAAATAAGCATACCACAACAACATTGTGCATGGCATTGTTCAACAAACACTCTCCCGAGAGCGTCTGAATCTTTTTCCAATCCTTCTCTGAAGCCAAGGGCTTCAGATAATTTGCAATATCCACCGGCCAGGAAAGAAGGTTGCACCCAGTAGAGACTGAAAGGGTAACATTCCTCCTCCTCTGAGGATCTTCAGAAGGGGCAGCATAATATTGCCCCAAATTCCCATTAACAGGGGATTGGGGAAGAGGAATGCTTTCAGCATGGTGAGGTGTAGCCGTTGGAGATGATGTTGTTGGGGAAAGCATGGATGAAGATGGAGAAGCTGTTGATGGCAAAGAAAGTGGTGATAAAGCCGGTAAAGAAGAAGAACGAGAAACAGATGCATCGAAGACAATGTTGATTGGTGGGTGCTCACTAACCGAGGACGGCAAGAGCCCGATACTCTGCCTCACTGTACCAGGTACAACAATTGGGGCCCGAAAATGGGAATTAGCATTTTCCACCAACTCAAACTCTCCCCAAAGTGCGGAGACATCATCCTCGGCAAATGTGACTACATCAACAGGCTGAGCATCCTGTTAAGAGGATAAGGACTGTTGTCTTCTATGTAGATAATCTTCCTCATCACTAGCTTCTTCATCATCAATCAATACGATATTTATGACCGGCCCAGAGGGAGAACCGACCAACGTTGCCACCGGAGATGATTAAGGGGCATCAACCTTTGCCCTCTTATTTTTCTTCCCGGTCGTAGAGGAACGCTTTCTTTTTGGTTGCTCGTTCTCTGGCCGGGGACTCGGTGCAGAATTGGAGGCATCCATTCGAGCAAGCGCCCCCTGGAGCAGCCTCGCTGCATCAGCAAGGTAGGCCAGAACATCCTCTTCGAGGATCTCGACCGAGCCCGGGGATAGACCTAATTTGGCAAACAAGTCAGGGGATTCAACCAAAATTCACATATACAAAAATTGAAGCAGAAAAAATTATAGTTACCATGATTTTTGGCCTTCCACCCGTAATTAATGGACAGCTATTTCCACAAACGGATTTCGGACGTGGTGATGTCCAAGATCTTTTGAACCCACTGGTCCAAGCCTTCTACCATCGATGGGACCTACCGGGTCGCTATAGCATACAGAAATTGAGAAGATCAATAAATACATGAAAAGCGTTTTGAAGAGGAGAATGTATTAAAAAGAACTTACGGGAACGGTTCCAAGCAACCGGAAAGGAAGAGGCCATTGTTGGAATGATATCATCGGAGACAATTGCAACGAATCGTTCCATCCACCCTCGGTCATTATCATCATCCACGCTTGATATCAAAGCATGATGGCCACGCTTGCAAAGATTTATCATGCCCCCACGGAAGATCTTGGGTGAATACAAATTCATCATGTGGGCCAAGAACAACTCTTCTCAGGTTTCAGAACACAAGTGTCGGAGGCAGGCAACCGTCTTCCACACAGAGGGGCTTACCTGTACCAAGCATACCTTATAACGGAGATAAAATTTCGCTATCACAGAATCAAGTTCCCCATTCAAAGAAAATGTACCCAAGGTAAAAGGATACAAATAAAAATATGTGAAACCCTCTCTAGGAAAGGTCACTCGCTCCGATAAATCGGGAGCGATGATGTCCAAATTTGGATAGCAGCAGTCTTCTTTCACAGTAGGGATACTAGAAGGATGAATGGAAGATGGGTACCTGCTAACTGCCCATGAACGTGGGTTATCAGTAAGGAATTTCTCCTCAAAATCCTTCAAAACATTAAGCCTTTTGGGGATTATGAAACTTACTGTTGGAGGAGTAGCATCTTCGTTTTTGCTTTTACTTTTTGAAGAGCCAGAACGTTTAGATGAAGAAACCATTATAAGAAGGGAAGAAGAAATTCTGAGTTTGGGAAGAGTTAAAGAAGAGATGAAGAGTAAGAATGCAGGTTTGAAGATCAAGCAACTGATAAAACTCAAAAGAGAAGGGAGTTGATACGCATAGGTAAATTTTGGGCGGCTAAAATACTTGACTCTAATTACCTCGATAATCGGTAGAAGGCGTTCTAAATCATAAGAGGACGCATGTTCTAGGCATTAAATACGAAGAGAAAGACGGCTAATCAACCGTCAGTGACCTACAAAAGGGATTATAGTATTTCCCGCCAAAGGAGAATTCTCACCAACTTCCCGGTAACACAAAGTTATGTTACCGGAAAGTAGGGGAACTATCTGTATTTGGTAAAATATTTTTTATTACGTGGCTGTCTGAAAAGCGAAAACATGGAGTCAAAACCGGGAGGGATGTAAAACCGGGCACAATAAACTTGTGTGTCACCGAAGAGGGGAAGTCCATAAAAGGATTAAGCATGCTGCGCCCGATAGCATTTAATGAAGAATATTCCACAACATTAAAGAGTAACGGCTCATTAATGAGATCTGAGTATCTATGTTTACCGTTAGGTTTTCATTATCACACTCCAATAATTGTCATTAGTAGTGGACCCGATTATTTTGTCCACTGAACTATAAATAATAGGCTCAACCATCATTGTAAAGGAACTTTTTTTGGAATACATTCGATACATTCAAGATAGCAATATGATATCTTTTTTCTCTCTCTCTTGCTACTCTTATCATCATTGCGCCCAAAAACCTTGTTCCCGGGCTCTCTGAATCTATCATTTCACCTACATTTTTAGCTAAGTATCTTGCATATCAATCGATTTATTTATTATCTTTGGGAACGGAATTGACCCATCTGTCTAGAAATCACGAACATATTTAGTTGTACCGATTTACGGGCAAACAGCCCCTACTAGCAGTGTTAGCATTCTAAAGCTAGTCTTGTCTTCTTCTATGACTGTTTTGCAAAAAAAACAAAAGAGGCTGGTGATATTGGAGTCAAAGGGTGAATTCTTAGAGATTAATGGATTATAGAGAGCATATTGTTTCCCATGCCCATGACCAATGGAGGAGGCTCTGGCCGGTAGGAATAGAACCAACAACCACACAAAAGTGTTGAACTTTCTTGACCACTGAGTAATACTCTTGGGTTGTGTCAAAATGATTCAAAATATAATATATATAGACACAAAATATATTTTGTCTTATATATACAGTGTAATTTACCGGCTAAGGGGTTTAGATGAACCTCTTCCACCCATGCCCATGACATGGATGATACTTAAACATAATCTTATGTTGGCATCCAAGTTATTAGTTATACTTACTTATCTCAACGATATATATCACAAAAAGATTTTATATGTATCATAACAAAGTTATACAATCAAGTATGTTTTTAATACGGATCCACAATTTGAAATTTATGAGTTTCTACAATGGCCTCAAGTAATTAATATACTATAATAATTGCATTGCCAGTCAAGCATTTATGTTGATTCCTTAATACATATAGACTTTGAATAAGTATTTCTATAGATTTTTTAACACATATACAATTAAGTATTTCTTAATATGGATCTAAGCTTTGAAGTTTATATAAATTTCTTAATACACACACGTGCGCACGCGCACACACACACATAAATACACAATTTGTAACGTGGTTTATAAACAAGCGAATCGATTTGATCCAAAATGATAAATAAATTAAATAAAATACAAGACTTAACGTTGAAATCGAGATAAGACAATGAATACGCCTGATTCCGGGAGCGGAGCTTCTAAAGACGATAATTTACAGCAATATTAATAAATAAGAAATGGAATGCTATTGAGCTTTTTGAATAGTATAAAGCATAAGTTTGTCAGAAAAATCATTCCCTTACCATGGCTATCGAAATCACTGTTTATAGATGTACCTAGGGAATAAGTGTGATGACCCAAAATATTATCTTTAATTTAACCATTCATTTATGTATTCTAAGACCTCAAAAATCACTATTTAATATTTCTCGACTTGTGTGCATAGTCCGAACAATTTTTCGGAAAGTCTTTATGTGAAAGATGGATTAAAATGTCAAATATTGCCTTAAAACTCAATTAAGTTTATTTTGGTCAATATTTTTAGCAAACGGATTCATATTAGTGTTTTGACAGTTTCGGTAGGTCTGTCTCGTAATTTTGGACTTGGGCGTATGCCCAGAATTTAATTTGGAGATCCCTAGCTCAAGTTATGGCCATTTAACGAAAACTAGGAATTTAAAGGCTAAGGATTTAACTTTTTGATATCGGGGTCAGAATCTGATTCTGGATATTGGAATAGCTCCATTATGTCATTTATGACTTGTGTGCAAAATTTAAGGTCAATCGAACGTGATTTGATAGGTTCCAGCGTTGTTTGTAGAAATTGGAAGTTTCAAAGTTCATTAGGCTTGAATCTATGTGTGATTCGTGTTTTTAGTGTTGTTGGATGTGATTTGAAGAGACGACTAAGTTCATATGATATTTTAGGACTTGTTGGTATATTTGGTTGAGGTAATGGGGGCCTTGGGTGAGTTTCGAATGGTTAACAGATCAAATTCGGACTTAAGGCAAATGCTGGAACTGGTGCCTCTGATGTGATCACACCTGCGAGGGTCTTGGCCGCAAGTGCGATGCCGCAGATGCGGGATTGGGCTGGCCTGGGGTCTTCGCACGTGCGACGATTTTTGCACAAAAGCGCAACCGCAGATGCGGTCCTAAGCATCGCAGATGCAGAGGCTCGCTGGGCAAGTGAGGTTCGCATAAGCAAAACTCCTTCCGCAAATGTGGATGCGCAAGTGCGAGCCTAGGCACCGTAGGTGCGAAATGCCTGGGTAGTGTTAAAAACGAGGGCTTCCGAGATTTTTCTCATTTTGGTCATTTTGGAGCTCAGTTTGGGCGATTTTGGAGAGGAATGTTTTCACACAACTTGGGATAAGTGTTCTTGACTCCCTAGTGATTATATTTCATAAATCCATATCTATATTCATCATTAATTTCGGATTTAGATGGAAGAAATTGGAATTTTTGTAAAACTTTCTAAAAACAAAAAATTAAGATTTGAAGGTCTATTTGACATCGGAATTTGGTAATTTTTGTATGGTTGGACTCGTCTTGGAACGGGTGTTCGAATTTCGTAAGTTTTTCCGAGATTCGAGACGTGGGCCCCACTGTTGAGTTTTGGGATGAATTTCGGATTTGAATCCGAAAAATTTATAAATTCATATGGAATTAATTCCTACGATTTGTAGTGAGTATATTGAATTGTTTATGACTAGATTTGAGGATTTTGGACACTAATTCGCGAGGCAATGGGTGTATTGGAAACTTGAAATTGGTTGCGAAGCGAGGTAAGTGTCGTGATTAACCTTGACTTGAGGGAATAGAACCCTTGAATTATTTGCTATGTGAATTTCATATGTTTGCTTAAATCTTTTAAGACACGAACTAATTGTTATAATAATTGTTTCTCTCATATTCCTTGTCAAATATTAATTCTTGAATTCCTGCAATAATTATTACATGTTTATTTGATTTATGTGTCTTAATTGCTACTTGACATTTAACATATTAAATATTAAAGTGCCTATTTTCTCCATGATTTCCATAATTAATTGCTACTTGTCATTGTTTGTTTCATAAATAAATTATAATTATTGTATGCCTTGATGCTTAATAGTTTCTTATTGAACGTGGTATTTATTAGAGTATTTTCATAACATTTTAGAGTTGCTAATATATTAGGGGATCGGGTTGCACGCCGCAACGGAAATGAAAATAAATATATTGGGGGATCGGGTTGCACGCCGCAATAGATTTATTTAAAGTTTATATTGGGGGATCGGGTTGCACGCCGTAATAGATTTATTCTAAGTATATATTGTTGGAGCGGGTTGCACGCCGCAATGGAAACAAGTTGAGGGATTGTGACTGCTAAATTGACTTCAATTATTGATATTATTTACTAGTCTTACTACTATTCCTGTTATTATTATTATTATTTTGTACAGATTAATGTAAGCGACCTGCCTTAGCCTCATCACTACTTCGTCGAGATTAGGCTCGACACTTAAAGAGTACATGGGGTCGGTTGTACTCATAATACACTCTGCACTTCTTGTGTAGATTTTAGAGTTGGTCCCAGCAGCGTACTATAGACTTGCTCGGATTTCACCTACCCAGAGGAGACTTGAGGTATAACTGCACAACGCCCGCAGTTCTGAAGTCCCCGTCTACTTTAATTTAGTTGTGTGTTTTCTTTCAGATAACTTTATTTTATTCAGACCCTTGTTTGTATTATTTTAGAAGCTCATGCACTTGTGACTCTAGTTCTGGGATGGTATTTAGATATAGCGATTATGATGGATTATTCACTTACTTTTTACTTTATTTTCGCATTTGTTTCTTTTTTATTAATTAATTTAAAATTGTGTCAAAATGGCTAATTATATTTTAACGTTGGCTTGCCTAGCAAGTGAAATGTTAGGCGCCATCACGGTCCTGAAGGTGGGAATTTTGGGTCGTGACAGTTGGTATCAGAGCACTAGGTTACATAAGTCTCACGAGTCACGAGCAAACTTAGCAGAGTATGAAGGATCGGTACAGAGACGTATGTACTTATCTTTCAAAGGATATAAAGTTTAGGAACAATATCACTTCTTTATTATTCTGTCGTGCGATTTTATTCTATCATCGATGATTGAACCATTCTATTCTTATTCTCTCGCAGATGGCGAGAACACGTAATCCATCTACCGACATACAGGTACCAGAGCCCCCGGTGGCAACTATGGCCAGGGGTAGAGGTCGAGGCCGAGGTCGTGCTAGAGGCAGAGATAGAGCTCTATCTAGAGCTCGAGCAGAAACACCTGTTGTAGAACCTCGGGTGGATCTTCAGGAGGAGGTTCCAGTTCAGACTGTACCTGTTGGACCAGTTCAAGTTCCGGAAGGGTTTATAGCTACTCCAGTACTTCATGACGCTCTAGTCCGTTTGGTGAGCCTAATGGAGGGTATGACCCAGAATAATACATTTCCAGTGGCACCAGCCGTTTCACAGGCTGGGGGAGGAGCACAAACGCCTACTACTCCAGCTCTAGAGAAGATGGCTCCCCAGCATCAGGCTCCAGCAGCCCCACCAATTGGGGTAGTTCAGCCAGTTATTGCGGCACAAGTCGGTGATAGGCCCGCCATGTCTTCTGAGGCTGTATTGAGGCCGGACAAGTTTACTAAGCTCTTTCCAGTCCACTTCAGTGGTACACCTTCTGAGGACCCATAGAATTATCTTGATCGATGCCATGAGGTGTTGCAAAACGTGGGTATAGTTGATACCAATAGGGTCAATTTTGCTGTATTTCAAATGACGGGTTCCGCCAAGAGGTGGTGGAGAGATTATACATTGACCTGACCAGTTGGATCTCCTGCATTGACCTGGGAACAGTTCTCACGGCTATTTCTAGAGAAGTTCCTCTCTATCACATTGAGAGAGGATTACCGCAGGCAATTTGAGCCTCTACAGTAGGGCAGTATGACTGCTACTCAGTATGAGTCTCGTTCTGTGGATTTATCCCGTCATGATCTCTTTTTACTTTCTACCGAGGGAGAGAGAGTGAGGAGGTTTATTAAGGGACTTACTCACCCTATTAGGCTTCAGATGGCCAAGGAAACCGGGAGTGAGATTTCTTTTCAGGCGGCTTCTAATGTTGCGAGGAGGATCGAGATGGTTCTTGCACAGGAGAGAGGGCAGGGGTCGGATATGAGGCCTCGTCAGTTCGGTAGTTTCAGTGGTGCCTCATCTGGAGGAAGGGGTAATTTTGGTAGCCAGGCCGTTTCATTCGGCACTTCAGGCATCTCACGGTGCTTCAGGGAGTCATGGTCCTATTATGCCTTACTCTGGATAGCCAATATTTAATGTACATTCAGCTTCTATCAGTGCACCACCACTCCAGAGTCACTATAGCGGTTATCCGACCCGTTTAGGTCAGCTTCAGCAGCCACGATAGCAGGATGGGTGTTATAAGTGTGGGAACATTGGCCATATTAGGAGGTATTGCCCTATGTTGTTGAGTAACATATCTTAGCAGGATTCTCGTGCCATCATACTGGCACCGGTTGCTTCACCGCCTGCTCAGCCAGCTAGAGGTAGGGGTCATGCAGCTAGAGGTGGAGGTCAGGCCATTAGAGGTGGAGGTTAGGCCGTTAGAGGTGGAGGCCAACCAGTTAGAGGCCATCCCAGAGACGCAGTTCAGAGTGGTAGAAGCCAACTCCGATTTTATATTTTTCAAGCTAGGTTTGAGGCCGAGTCATCTGATGCTGTGATCACAGGTATTATTCCAGTTTGACAAATAGATGCTTCAATTCTATTTGATCCAGGATCTACTTATTCCTACGTGTCCTCCTAGTTTGCTTCATATTTGGTTGTTCCTCATGATTCTCTGAGTGCTTCTGTGTGTATCTACACCGGTGGGAGACTCTGTTATAGTAGACCATGTCTATCGTTCGTGTGTGATTACTATTGGTAGTCTTGAGACTAGTGTGGATCTTCTACTTCTTGATATGGTAGATTTTGATGTCATCTTGAGTATGGATTGGCTGTCACCTTATTATGCTATATTGGATTGTCATGCCAAGACGGTGACCCTAGCCATGCCAGGGTTACCCCGGTTAGAGTGGAAAGGAACTCCTGGTCATTTTACCAGCAAGGTTATTTCATATATGAAGGCTCGGCATATGGTCGAGAAAGGGTGTCTAGTGTATTTGGCTTATATTCGTGATCCCAGTGCGGATGTTCCTTCTATGGACTCAGTACCAGTTGTTCGTGAATTTCCAGAAGTATTACCTGCAGATTTTACGGGAATGCCACCCGACAGGGATATCGACTTTTGTATTGATTTAGCTCCAGATACTCATCCCATTTCTATCCCACCATACTGTATGGCCCCTCCAGAGTTGAAAGAATTGAAGGAGCAGTTACAAGACTTGCTTGATTAGGGATTCATTAGACCCAGTGTCTCGCCCTGGGGTGCACCAGTATTATTTGTAAAGAAGAAAGATGGTTCTATGCGGATATGTATAGATTATGGGCAGTTAAATAAGGCCACTATCAAAAACAAATATATGTTGCCAAGAATTGATGACTTATTCGATTAGCTTCAGGGTGCCAAGGCATTTTCGAAGATCGATTTGAGGTCTGGTTACCATCAGTTGAAGATTAGGGCATCTAATATACCTAAGACAGCTTTTTCGACTCGGTATGGGCATTACGAATTCCTAGTGATGTCATTTGGGTTGACAAATGCCCCAGCAGCATTTATGGATTTGATGAATCGGGTGTTCAAGCCCTATTTGTATCCTTTTGTGGTTGTATTCATTGATGATATTTTGATTTACTCCAGCAGTCGAGAGGAGCATGAGTAGCATCTTCGAAATGTGCTTCAGACTTTAAAGAATAATCAGTTAAATGCTAAATTTTCTAAATGCGAGTTTTGGTTAAACTCGGTTACCTTTTTGGGGCATGTTGTATCGGCAGAAGGTATAAAAGTGGATCCTAAGAAGATTGAGGCTATTCAGAATTGGCCTAGACCTACTTCGGTTATAGAGATCCAGAGTTTCCTGAGTTTGGCAGGTTATTATCGTCGGTTTGTGGAGGGGATTTCATCTATAGCAAGCCCATTGACCAGACTGACCCAGAAAGATGTTCCATTCAGATGGTCAGACGAGTGTGAGTTGAGCTTTCAGAAGCTCAAGACTGCTTTGACTACGGCGCTAGTATTGGTATTACCCACAGGTTCAGGATCTTATACGGTGTATTGTGATGCATCTCACATTGGTCTTGGTGCAGTATTGATGCAAAATGGCAGGGTGATTGCATATGTGTCACGACAGTTGAAAGTTGAAAAATTATCCTATTCATGACTTAGAATTGGTAGCCATTGTTCATGTGCTGAAGATTTGGAGGAATTACCTTTACGGTGTCTCGTATGAGGTATTTACTGGTCATCGTAGCTTACAATATATGTTCAAACAAAAGGATCTCAATTTGAGGCAGAGAAGATGGTTGGAGTTGTTGAAGGACTATGATATCACTATTTTGTAGCACCCCAGAAAGGCCAATGTGGTGGCCGATGCTTTGAGTAGAAAGGCTGTGAGTATAGGCAGTCTTGCATATATTTCGGTTGGTGAGAGGCCGTTAGTTACAGACGTTCATACTTTGGCTAATCAGTTCATGAGGTTAGATGTTTCAGAACACAGTCGGGTTCTAGCTTGCACAGTTGCTCGGTCTTATTTATATGAGCGCATCAGAGAGCGATAGTATGATGATCCTCATTTACTTGTCCTTAAGGACACGGTGCAGCACGGTGATGCCAAACAGGTTGTTGTAGGGAAAGATGGAGTTCTGCGAATGCAGGGCCGTATTTGTGTGCCTAATATTGACGGGCTTCATGAATTAATTCTTGAAGAGGCACACAGTTCGAGGTATTCTATTCATCCAGGTATCGCCAAAATGTATCAAGGTTTGCGGCAACATTATTGGTGGAGGAGAATGAAGAAGGATATAGTTGCATATGTAGTTCGGTGTCTGAATTGTCAGCAAGTTAAGTACGAGCATCAGAGTCCTGGTGGTTTGGTTCAGAAATTAGAAATTCCTGAGTGGAAGTGGGAGCGTATCACTATGGATTTTGTTGTTGAGCTTCCACGGACACAGAGAAAATTCGATGTAGTTTAGGTCATTGTGGATAGGTTGACCAAGGCAGCACATTTCATTCCAGTGGCAGTTACCTATTCCTCAAAGCGGTTAGCAGAAATTTATATTCGTGAGATTGTCTGCCTCCACGGTGTGACCGTATCTATTATTTCAGATCGAGGTACGCAGTTTACCTCACACTTTTGGAGGGTTGTACAGTATGAGTTAGGCACGCGGGTTGAGTTGAGTACAACATTTCATCCACAGACAGACGGACAGTTAGAGCGCACTATTCAAATATTGGAAGATATGCTTCGCACTTGTGTTATAGACTTTGGAGATTCTTGGGATCAGTTCTTTCCACTTGCGGAGTTTGCTTATAATAATAGCTATCAGTCGAGCATTCAGATGACTCCATATGAGGCACTATACGGAAGGCGATGCCAATCACCAGTTGGCTGGTTTGAACCGGGAGAGGCTCGGTTGTTGGGTACCGATTTGGTATAGGATGCCTTGGATAAGGTCAAAATTAATCAGGATCGACTTCGCACAGCTCAGTCTAGGCAAAGGAGTTATGCCGACCGTAAAGTTCGTGATATTGCATTCATGGTTGGAGAAAGAGTATTGCTCCGGGTTTCACCTATGAAAGGTGTAATGAGGTTCGAAAAGAAGGACAAGTTGAGCCCTAGGTATATAAGACCCTTCGAAATTCTTGAAAGGGTGGGTGAAGTAGCCTACATGCTTGCATTACCACCTAGTTTATCCACAGTTCATCCGGTGTTCCATATGTCCATGCTCCGAAAATATTGTGGTGATCCGTTCCATGTGTTAGATTTCAGCTCAGTCCAATTGGACAAGGATTTGACTTATGAGGAGGAGCCGGTAGCTATTCTAGCCCGGTAGGTCCAACAGTTAAGGTCTAAGAGTTATCCTTCAGTTTGGGTGCAATGGAGAGGTCAGCCGGTAGAAGCATCTACTTGGGAGTCCGAGTCGGACATGCGGAGTAAATATCCACATCTTTTCACCAGCTCAAGTACTTTTCTAATTCCGTTTGAGGACAAACTTGTTTTAGAGGTGGAGAATGTGATGACCCAAAATGTCATCTTTAATTTAAACATTCATTTCTATGTTCTAAGACCTCAAAAATGATAATTTATTAGTCTTCGACTTGCGTGCGCAGTCCGAACAATTTTTCGGAAAGTCTTTATGTGAAAGATTGATTAAAATGTGAAATATAGCCTTAAAACTCAATTAAGTTGACTTTGGTCAACATTTTTAGAAAACGAACCCAGATCAGTATTTAGACAATTTCGGTAGGTCCGTCTCGTGATTTGGGGCTTGGACGTATGCCCGGAATTTAATTTGGAGGTCCCTAATTCAAGTTATTGCCATTTAACGGAAACTAGAAATTTAAAGGCTAAAGATTTTCAAAGTTTGACCACAGATTTGACTTTTAGATATCGGGGCGGGAATATGATTATGGAAATTAAAATAGATTTGTATGTCATTTATGACTTGTGTGCAAAATTTGAGGTCAATCGGACGTGATTTGATAAGTTCCGATGTCGTTTGTAGAAATTGGAAGTTTCAAAGTTCATTAGGCTTGAATCTATGTGTGATTCGTGTTTTTTAGTGTTGTTAGATGTGATTTGAAGACACGACTAAGTTCGTATGATATTTTAAGACTTGTTGGTATATTTGGTTGAGGTCCCGGGGGCCTCGAGTGAGTTTTGGATGGTTAACGGATCAAATTCGGACTTAAGGAAAATGCTGGAACTGCTGCCTCTGATGTGATCGCACCTGCTAGGGTCTTGGCCGCAGGTGCGGCGGGGTTGGCGCAGTTGTAGGACTGGGGCTGGCTTGGGGTCTTCGTAGGTGCGGCGATTTTTGCGCAAAAGTGCAACCGCAGATACGGTCCTAAGCATCGCAGAAGCAGAGGCTCGCTGGGCAAGTGAGGTTCGCAGAAGCAAAACTCCTTCCACAAAATCAGATGGGCAGGTGCGAGCCCAGGCACCGCAGGTGAGGAATGCCTAGGCAGTGTTAAAAACGAGGGCTTCCGAGATTTTTCTCATTATAATCATTTTGGAGCTCAGTTTGGGCGATTTTTGAGAGGAAGTTTTTCACACAACTTGGGGTAAGTGTTCTTGACTCCCTAATGATTATATTTCATAAATCCATATCTATATTCATCATTAATTTCGTATTTAGATGGAAAAAATTGGATTTTTTGTAAAACTTTTCAAAAATGAAAAATTAAGATTTGAAGATCCATTTGACACCAGAATTTGGTAGTTTTTGTATGATTGGACTCGTCTCGGAACGGATGTTCGGATTTCATAAGTGTCACGACCCAAAATCTCGCCACAGACGTCGTGATGGCACCTAGTCTCTAGAACTAGGTAAGCCGATTTCCATTACATTTTGAAGCCATTTTTTAAACATATAATTAAATACTAATGTCAAAACCAACAGCGGAACAAATATGATTATAACAACCTCCCAAGACGGGCAGTATTAAGTCCCGAACTCTAACTGAATACATGGAATGATCTCAAGGATCGAATACTCAATACTGTTTGATTGATAATTTAACAGTACAATAAAAATGAAAAGACTTCAAGGGACTGCGACGACCAAACAGCTCTACCTTGAATCCTTGCGATCGCACTTTGACTCTGTCCGAGTTCGATAGCTCCAATACCTGGCTCTGCACAAAAAGGGCAGAAGCGTAGTATGAGTACACCACGATCGGTACCCAGTAAGTATCAAGACTAACCTCAGTAGAGTAGAGACGAGGTACAGTCAAGACACTCACTAGTCAAATAATATGTGCAATATAGTGTACAAAATAATAGGAAACATATAACAATAAGGGCAACACAAATCAACTAGTGATATGCCCGACATGGAAACAAGAACACTATTAATATTGCTCAATAAATAATAAATACAAGTACACCCAATTAAATCAAGTTCTTCAAATAAATATCTTTCACATATAATTCTTCCAAATAACTCACTTTCAAATATAGTTTCCTCAAATAAATATATTTCAAATATAATTCTTTCAATAAATCATTTTCAAATATAATTTCCTAAAATAAATATTTTTCAAATACAATTCCTTCAAATACTACTTTTAGAAAAAAAAATCCTTCCAAATAAATATTTTGAATACAATTCTTTCAATTAAAAGTCATCATGTGACACCTTATTTCATAATCATAAAAATACGGGTCTCAGCCCTTTTCATATTTTTACGGTACTTCGTGCCCATAATTAAATCATCATATTTTTCCGGCACCTCGTGCCCATTTTTCATATCACATTTGTATGGACAGTTCACGTGCCAATAATAAAACCATCATATTTTCCCCGGCACTTCGTCCCCACGTTTTATATTTCAACTGCACGGATAATTCACATGTCAATATCATCATTATTTACTTACGGCACCTCGTGCCCACATTTCTTTTCATAATCCGCCTAGCAATAGCCACAGGTTCCCAATTTCAACATAAATGAGACTATTATCAATTTACCAACAACAAGACAAATTGCACAAGGTATAAAAATAAACACAAGAAAAATCACAACATCACATAAAATCGCCAATGCAACCACTCCACATCATCACATATCATCCCTGACAATAGCCACCCTTATCTCTCCTATATCCACCCTTATCACTCCTATAATAGCCTCTTGTATCCCGCCGCCCTGACAATATCAATAGCCACCCTTATCGCTCCTATAATAGCCCCCTTATCCCTCCTATAGCCACCCTTATCGCTACGTCCAGACAATATTCCAACACATATAACAACAGTGAAATGCCACCCTTATACCCACATAATATCAACAGTGAAATGCTACCCTTATATACTCAAAATAATAACTCAAATAACACCACAATTTACACGGAATATTATCACGGCAATATAAAAAATCAATTCATATCACGATTTGCCCAATGGCCACAACCAATTCCAAAGATATAACAAAATCAATTAATTTCACAATAAATAGCCCGAGGCTCCACCCAATGTATATAAAACCTCAAAAACAATCAACAGAGATAGAAACTAATCAGCATAAGGCAAGGTGTCACGGGCCGACTCCCTTACGCTCGTCGGCGGCAAAGTTTCGCCCGTGCGGCACGTGCAGTTTCCCTTGCTGTAGGCTAGCCTTCGTCCTTTCCCAGGTTTTCAAGCACGATCCTGTGCCTGTTGGTGGGACTCGCCCATAGGGCTCGCCCCAACTTGTGTCGCCCGTAAGTATGTGTAGGCACATGGCCCTAGACATGTCTTGGCTCTTCATCTTAGGATCACAATCCATGCGTGCCCTGGGATTTTATCTTAGGACATGTCTTGTCCTTTGCCCAAGACTAAGCATCGCTCTCGCGTGCACAGCCCAATCCTCAAGCTTGACACTCTCCTAGTGCATCCGCAACCGGCTCGCGCCTCGCTCGAGTAAGGCAACCTTTAGTCTTTGTCCATTTTCATGCGCGTCTTTCGTGCCATGCCCATACATAGCCCTCGCAACACGCTTCCATACCGAATAGTGCAGTGTCGCCCCACAACTGCACCTTTAGGCCAACGGACCCTTGCTTGCAAGGTTGAACCCAAGCCATGCTCACAAGTCGACACATGATGCCCCTAAGATAGGTGCATCAAGTATCCAATCGACACAGAGGTCTCCTTCCAACATTCGACAGCCCGCGGGACTGGCCATCCCACACATCGAGCCTCCAGCGCCACTTTGGTGCCCAACGCTAGCCCAAAGGCGCTGCGCCGTCCATAGAGTTCCCTAACTCATATGGATACCTAATATACTCCTTTGATTCATCCAGGCAGGCCCTTGAGGTTGCCCCCAAGGTAGCTCGTTCAATACGGCTTGGTGGAAGCACGTATGGGGGAGGCAGGTCGGAGCTTTCATTACCTATACCCCTTTATATATGCTTAAACTTGAAAAGCCCAAGTTGCCCGAGTAGAGAGATCTACGTCGGACAATCAAAAGAGCTTTTTCTCACTAGTTATTGGCCGAAGTCACAACCCCAAAGTGCGGGTTGTGACACAACGCCTTCATAAATCCAAATTTTGCTAATTATATTAACACTTCTTCTTAAGCTTGTTTAATTAATTATTTGCATAGAAAAAATTCATAATGGAATTAAATTCCAAGAATATCAAACCATCAAACTCACGGAATTTATATAAATATACAGGTAACATTCACATCAAATCGTCATATAAAACAAAATTCAATAAATGAGATTTGAGGTATGGCAAACAGATGATTAAATAAATGCCAACAAATATCCAATTTACTACACAATATGCCTAAGACTTTAACCCAATATATTTTGCACATATAAGCCCGAGTACGTACTCGTCACCTCGCGTACACGACTTTTCACATTTCACAAACAACACATAAGATCCGATTTCTAAGGGGTAATTCCCCCACTCGAGGTTAGGCAAGACACTTACCTTTTTGAAGTTAGGCCGGTATTCCAAAATAGCCTTCTTGCTTAAATTGACCTCGGGACGACTCAAATCTATCTAAATTAATTGTATAACTTCATTAAAATTCATCGGAAACAACTCCGGATAATAAAACACCAACATAATATTTTATTCTTATAAGACAGCGCGGGGCCCTCCCCTCGGAACCCGACAAAATTTTTATGAAATACGAACACCCATTCCGATACGAGTTCAACCATACCAAAATTATTAAATTTCGATAATGGATCGCCTTTCAAATCTTAAATTAAAGTCTAGAGGATTTCTACCATTTTCAACCCAATTCACTAATTTAGAGATAAAAACAACAATAGATTTATGTAATTTAACCAAAATCAAGTTAGGAATTCTTACCCCAATATTTTCTTTGAAACAACTCTCGAACTATCGCCTCACCCGAGTTTCCTTGGTCCAAATTCGCGTTCATGAAACTCCACACGCGTTCGCGATGAACAAATTCTTCAAAAGCCATTTTCAAACTCTTCTCAGATAGCCTCTAGTATAATATTCATAACCTTTTGTACAAAACGATATAAGCTTCCAAAGTCAGCCCTATGCAACAGAGATTTCCAAACTCTTCCCGGACAGCCTATAGTATATACACCATAACCTTTTTTACACAACTCCAAATAATAAATGGTTTATCTTTCTGAATACTAGACACAAAGGACTACAACTTTCATTTTTGGATCATCTCTAAATTCCTAATAGATTGCGAGATATGAGCCTGCAAAATCAGATGATGAATAGTAAAATTTTCTTCTTCGCGAATGCGAGAGGCTCCTCGCGAACGCGAAGAACAACGCCAGAACCAGCAACCAGCAACATCAAAACACCCAAACTTGGTACGGAACCACCCCGAATCAAACCCGAGGCTCCCGGGACCCTGTCCGAATATACCAACAAGTCTCAAAACATATTATGGACTTACTCAAAGCCTCAAATCACATCAAATAACATCAAAACGATGAATCGCACCTCAAATCAAAATCTATGAACTTTGAACTTTCAAATTCTATATCGTGTATAGAAACATATTAAATCAATCCGGAATGACTTCAAATTTTGCACACAAGTCATAAATGATATAACGAAGCTATTCAAATTTTCGGAATCGAAATCGGACCTCGTTATCAAAAATTCAACCTTCGGCCGGACTTTTCAAAATCTTCTATTTTCCAATTTTTGCCAAAATGTGTCGAATTGTCCTACGGACTTCCAAATCCAAATCTGAATATACGCCCAAGTCCGAAATTATCATACGAAGCTATTGCCATCATCGAAATTCCATTCCGAGGTCGTTTTCTCAAAAGTCAACTCTCCGATTAACTCTTTCCATTTAAGCTTCTAAATAAGGATTGTTCTTTTAATTTAATTCTGAATCATCAGTAAATAAAACTCGACCACACCCGCGGGTCATAATACGTATTGCAAAGCTGCTCGAGACCCTAAGTCACTGAATGGGGCGTTAAATTCTTAAAATGACAAGTCGGGTCATTACATTCTCCACCTCTTAAACAAATGTTCATCCTCGAACGTGCTAAGGATTATTTTGATGTTACCAAATTGATGATTTTACTTTTATACATATACTCACGGTTGATCCCACATTACCATATTTGAGATAATCCCGACAACACCATCTCATTTGAGATTACTTCTTTTATCCATATTTATAAACTTTAAGACCAATTTCTTACACTCCAACATTTTCAAAAGGCCTGATTTTCACAACAACGTACGGTATTAGTCTCAACTGGCTATAGCAACTAGTGCCTACACACACATCAACTTTCTTGATAGTGTTGAAGTACTTCAAAAACATTTCTGGGGTGTTACATTCTCCTCCGCTTAGGATCATTCGCCCTCAAACACATAACATAACTTATCTCTTCTTTTGCATGTAATCCCCCCAATTTTTTTTTTAACTCCCAAATTGCTTTTTAGAAATTTCGGCAGAGTCTCCCCTGTAATTGGACTTATCCACCCTGTCAAAGTAATACCAAAACAACTCCTAACAATACATCCATAACCCAACAAAGCACCACAATGTATATATCAATAACACTAATCTCAACATTACGAGCACAGCATTATCATAATGATATCGGGACATGAAGCACATCATATGTATGCCCATCACCACATCTCTGGTCTTAAAAGTTGTTCATAATTAATTCCAGCATCATCAATTAATCTCATATTAACTAGCACCTCGTTTCGCATTTTCACAACACTGACAACAAAATGTGAGGCATGAAGACCTCATAACTATTAACGAGTCACATTTAACGCCACCTGGGCACTCACTTCATAGGCTAAAACTCAATGTTTATAGCACAAAAATGGCTAAATATGCACAAAATAATATACAAGAATTATCAAATGAGCCTAACAGGCATGACTCCCTATTAATACTATAGTAGAAATTAAATTTCACAAAATTTAAACTCATAAAAATTTTCTCCACCAGGACCTCGTCCTTATATAACTCCCACCACGGCTTGTAGCCCGACTTAAATATTTTTCATCATATAAAAATGCGAGGATCTCGTTCTCAACTCCGAATCACAAGTATTTTGCACATTGTGCCAACTGAAATTTTCAATTTCTTTTCTTTCTTCTTTTCAATATATTTCATAAACAGTTTTTACAACATATAATGAACCCTCATACCGGTAGGGCATATATTTCATAAAATTGGAACCAAGTATTCCGAAACATATCAATCCCACTGTAATGAATAATAAAAATTACATTTGAACTTATAGCCCTCAATGGTGCCCAAAAATAAAAATGACAGACACAGGCTCACATCTTCAAATCTCCCAACAGGGATAAACATATAAGTGGGTCAAAAAAATTATGAAGCTCACCCATAAGCGGAGCATAATAGGAGGGCTCACCTCAATATTCATAACCGAATCAAATTAAGGGAAAATATCCTTTTATAACAAATCAGGATCGTACATGTAACGACACCATCTAGTGTAGTGGCCTCAGCCACACTATAGCAATCATTTCAATGGGTCGGGCTTATACCTCTTAGGCGCCCTCTACCCGCATGTCCTCCACCCCTAACTGGCTATGCACGTGGAGTATTAACTGGAATAAAGCTTGTAGCCTGAGTGTTCTGATTAAATCTGCCTCTCCCAAGTCTGGGACAATCTCTCATGATGTGCCTAGTATCACCACGCTGATAACAAACCCTCTACAGGTTCGGCTGCTCATACTGAGTCTAAGTGAGATAATTGGAATAACCATTATAGGAACCTCATGTCAGTGGTGCATTAGAAGAACTTACTGGAGCATCCTGAGTATTCTGAAATTGTTTCCATGAACCTGCTCATACTGAAATGTAGAATTATTAAGGACGTGGGAATACTGTAAGTCCTAACACCATCCCATACAAATCTCAGCTCTTAATCATATACAAGTTTTGGAGAACCTTTCTATACCACATATATTTACATCTCAGGCCAAAACCGATATAACACATGACCCCGTAATTTGATCGTTGATAGTGGACTTCCCTCACTTGGCGAAGCCATAGGACACAGTCCGATGATGCACAATACTAACCTTCACCACTCGTATGTGGTTCAGTCATAAGACACATCAAGCCATTTATTGGGCGCATGTCATCCTCGTGAAAGACAAAATTGCTTCCTCGAGTGCCTTGCCTGCTAGTATGTACCCTTCGCTAAATAGAAATCTCATATGAACTACATAGTCTCTAATACGACCAACTATTTTAGATCTACATCCACCTCGTGACCCTACCACGATTGCGATGATTAGGAAATTAATTAAACATTCTTAAGATCATACTTATCAACCGGATGTCAGAACCTGCTGCACCCCCATGTGCACAACTGAATGATCTCTCAATACTTCCGCATCCTCGATCTGGACGACACGTGGTAACAATGGTTGAGCAACCCTGGCTCCCTTATAACCCATCTGTAGTATCACGAACCATTGGCACATAGTTGATAACGAGTGCACAATTTCATACATGAGTGGATGTAAAAGAACATAAGATATATGCTTCAAGCTAAATAAATGCCGCACGATAAGGAATAAAAGAAGTGAATATTTTCCTACTAGCTCTGTAGCCTCTCGAAGACAAGTACAGACGTCTTCGTACCGATCCGCAAGACTCTACTAAACTCGTTCGTGACTCGTAGAACCTATAAACCAAGAGCTCTGATATCAACTTGTCACGACCCAAAATCCTGCCACAGACGTCGTAATGGCACCTAGTCTCTAAGACTAGGTAAGCCGATTTCCATTACATTTCGAAGCCATTTGTTTTTTTAACATATAATTAAATACTAATGTTAAAACCAACAGCGGAATAAATATGAATATAACAACCTCCCAAGACTGGTAGTACTGAGTCACAAACTCTAACTGAATACATGGAATGATCTCAAGGATCGAATACTCAATACTGCTTGATTGATAATTTAACAGTACAATAAAAATGAAAAGACTTCAAGGGACTGCGACGACCAAGCATCTCTACCTTGAATCCTTGCGATCGCACTTTGACTATGTCCGAGTCTGATAGCTTCAATACCTGGCTCTGCATAAAAATATGCAGAAGTGTAGTATGAGTACACCACGATCGGTACCCAGGAAGTATCAAGACTAACCTCAGTGGAGTAGAGACGAGGTACAGTCAAGACACTCACTAGTCTAATACCATGTGCAATATAGTATACAAAATAATAAGAAACAAATAACAATAAGGGCAACACAAATCAACTAGTGATATGCCCGGCATGGCAACAAGAACACTATTAATATTCCTCAACAAATAATAAATACAAGTACACCCAATTAAATTAAGTTCTTCAAATAAATATCTTTCACATATAATTCTTCCAAATAACTCACTTTCAAATATAATTTCCTCAAATATAATTCTTTCAATAAATCTTTTTCAAATATAATTTCCTCAAATAAATATCTTTCAAATACAATTCCTTCAAATACTACTTTTTGAATAAAAATCCTTCCAAATAAATATTTTGAATATAATTCTTTCAATTAAAAGTCACCATGTGACACCTCATTTCAGAATTATAAAAATACAGGTCTCAGCCCTTTTCATATTTTCACGGTACTTCGTACTCATAATTAAATCATCATATTTTTCCGGCACTTCGTGCCCATTTTTCATATCACATCTGCACGGACAGTTCACGTGCCAATAATAAAACCATCATATTTTTCCCGGTACTTCGTGCCCACCTTTCATATTTCAACTGCACGGACAATTCACGTTCCAATATCATCATTATTTACTCACAGCACCTCGTACCCACATTTCTTTTCATAATCCACCTGGCAATATCCACAGGTTCCTAATTTCAACATAAATCAAACTATTATCAATTTACCAACAACAAGACAAATTGCACAAGGTATAAAACTAAACACAAAGAAAATCACAACATCACATAAAATCGCCAATGCAACCACTACACATCATCACATATCATCCCTGACAATAGCCACCCTTATCTCTCCTATAGCCACCCTTATCACTCCTATAATAGCCTCCCTTATCCCTCCGCCCTAACAATATCAATAGCCACCTTTATCGCTCATATTGCCATCCTTATCGCTGCTATAGCCACCCTTATCGCTCCACCCAGATAATATTCCAACACACATAACAACAATGAAATGCCACCCTTATACCCACATAATATCAACAGTGAAATGCCACCCTTATGTCCTCAAAATAATAACTCAAATAACACCACAATTTACATAGAATATTATCAGGACAACATACAAAATCAATTTATATCACGATTTGCCCAATGGCCACAACCAATTCCAAAGATAAAATAAAATCAATTAAGTCCGAGACTCCACATAATGTATATAAAACCTTAAAAACAATCAACAGAGATAGAAAATAATCAACATAGGGAAACGCCTTCATAAATCCAAATTTTGCTAATTATATTAACACTTTTTCTTAAGCTTATTTAATTAATTATTTGCATAGGGAAAATTCATAATGGAATTAAATTCCAAGAATATCAAACCGTCAAACTCACAGAATTCATATAAATATACAGGTAACATTCACATCAAATCGTTATATAAAAATAAATTCAATAAATGCGAATTGAGGCATGGTAAACAGATGATTAAATAAATGGCAACAAATATCCAATTTACTACACAATATACTTAAGACTTTAACCCAATATATTTTGCATGTATAAGCCCGAGTACGTACTCGTCACCTCGCGTACATGGCTTTTCACATTTCAAAAACGGTGCATAAGACCCGATGCCTTAGGGGTAATTCTCCCACTCGAGGTTAGGCAAGACACTTACCTTTTTGAAGTTAGGCCGATATTGCAAAATAGCCTTCTTGCTTGAATTGACCTCCAAACGGCTCAAATCTATCCAAATTAATTGTTTAACTTCATTAAAATTCATCGAAAACAACTCCGGATACTAAAACATCAACTAAATATTTTATTCTAATAAGACAGCGTGGGGCCCGCCCCTCGGAATCTGACAAAAGTTTTACGAAATCCGAACACCCATTCCGATATGAGTTCAACCATACTAAAATTATCAAATTCCGATAACGGATCACCCTTCAAATCTTAAATTAAAGTCTAGAGAATTTCTACCATTTTCAACCCAATTCACTAATTTAGTGATAAAAATAATAATAGATTCATGTAATTTAACCAAAATCAAGTTAGGAATTCTTACCCCCAATGTTTTCCTTGAAAAACTCTCGAAAAATTGCCTCACTCGAGCTT
This sequence comes from Nicotiana otophora, assembly GCA_000715115.1. Lineage (NCBI taxonomy): Eukaryota > Viridiplantae > Streptophyta > Magnoliopsida > Solanales > Solanaceae > Nicotiana > Nicotiana otophora. The sequence goes on along the minus strand of AWOL01S0008036.1, from coordinate 12,555 downwards.
CCTTGGTCCATAAATGGAAAATGAGACAAATTTGGACTTTATTCTGCTGCCCAGAGGTTTGTTCTTCGCGTTCTCGACATTCCCCTCGCGTTCGCGATGAAAAAATTCTTCAAAAGCCATTTTCAAACTCTTCTCAGATTAATTTGTATTGAGTATATTGAATTGTTTATGACTAGATTTGAGAATTTCGGACAATAATTCGCGAGGCAAAGGGTGTATTGGAAACTTGAATTTGGTTGCGAAGCGAGGTAAGTGTCATGGTTAACTTTGACTTGAGGGAATAGAACCCTTGAATTATTTGCTATGTTAATTTCATGTGTAACAATGTATAGGCAAGGTGACGAGTGCCTATACTTTGTCAAATTAATTATTTGTTTAATTATTTAAACATCTTAAATTGTTTAAGACACGAACTAATTGTTATAATAATTGTTTCTCTCATATTCCTTGTCAAATATTAATTCTTGAATTCATGCAATAAGTGTTACATGCTTATTTGATTTATGTGTCTAATTTCTACTTGAGATTTAGCATAATAAGTATTAAATTGCCTATTTTCTCCTTGATTTCCACAATTAATTGTTACTTGTCATTGTTTGTTTCATAAATAAATTATAATTATTGTATGCCTTGATGCTTAATAGTTTCTCATTGAACGTGGTATTTATTGGAGTATTTTCATTACATTTAAGAGTTGTTAACATATATTGAGGGATCGGGTTGCACGCCGCCACGAAAAAAAATATATATATTTGGGGATCGGGTTGCATGCCGTAATAGATTTATTTAAAGTTTATATTGGGAGATCGGGTTTCACGCCGCAACAGATTTATTCTAAGTTTATATTGTTGGAGCGGGTTGCATGCCGCAATGGAAACAAGTTGAGGGAATGTGACTGCTGAATTGACTTCAATTATTGATATTATTTACCGGTCTTACTACTATTCCCGTTATTATTATTATTATTATTATTATTATTATTATTATTATTATTATTATTATTATTATTATTATTATTATTATTATTATTATCATCATCATCATCATCATTATTGTGTACAGGTTAATGTAAGCGACATGCCTTAGCCTCGTCACTACTTCATCGAGGTTAGGCGCGACACTTACAGAGTACATGGGGTCGGTTGTACGCATACTACACTCTGCACTTCTTGTGTATATTTAGGAGTTGGTCTCAGCGGCGTACTATAGACTTGCTCGGATTGCAGCTACTCAGAAGAGACTTGAGGTATAACTGCACAACATCTGCAGTTCTGAAGTCCCCGTCTACTCTATTTTAGCTGTGTATTTTCTTTCAGACAGCTTTATTTTATTCAGACCCTTATTTGTATTATTCTAGAAGCTCGTGCACTCGTGAATCCAGTTCTGGGATGGTATTTAGACATCACGATTATCATGGATTATACACTTTAATTTAGACTTTATTTTCGTATTTGTCTCTTTGTTATTAATTAATTTAAAATTGTGTCAAAATGGCTAATTATATGTTACAGCGAAGGTCCAAATATACCCCTGTACTTTCGAAAAAAATTGTGTAAGAATCCCTCTCGTTATACTATTGGGTTATCTATACCCCTACAGTCATTCTTGGATTCAAATATACTCCTCATTTAAACGGAGGGACATGTGTCATCGTCCTGTTGGCTAATTCTAAATATCTCCTAATTAATTAAAAAGACCGATTACCTATACCGGAAAAGTAAATTTTTTTTTGTAAAAACTGGAAAAAACTGAATATGTTTTTTTTTACTAAAAACTAAAAAAAACGAAAATATTTTTTTTCAGTTTTTACAAAAAAAAAAGCTACTTTAAAAAAACTAAAAAATATTTTCTAAAACAATATTTTTGTAAAAATTGGAAAAACAAAACCTGAAAAGTAATTTTCTAAAGCAAGTAAAAACTGAAAAAAACTGAAATATTTTTTGCTAAAAACTGAAAAAAATAAAATATTTATTTTTTCAGTTTTTACAAAAACATTGCTTTAGAAAATTGCTTTTTATTTTTTTTTTAGTTTTTACAAAAACATTTCTTTAGAAATTATTTTTCAGTTTATTTTAAAGCAATATTTTTCTAAAAACTGAAAAAAAAAATATTTTCGATTTTTTCAGTTTTTAGTAAAAAAACACATTCAGTTTTTTCTAGTTTTTACAAAAATATTGCTTTAGAAAATTGTTTTTCATTTTTTTCTTTAGTTTTTACAAAAACATTGTTTTGAAAAATATTTTTCAGTTTTTTTAAAGCAATTTTTTTGTAAAAACTGAAAAAACAATATTTTCGTTTTTTTCAGTTTTTTGTAAAAAAAATCAGTTTTTTAAAGTTTTTACAACAAAAAAAATTACTTTAGAAAATTGCTTTACGGGTATGGGTAATGAGTATTTTTAATTAATTAGGAGATATTTAGAATTGGCCAATAGGACGATTCCGTTTAAATGAGGGGTATATTTGAACCCAAAGTATGATTGCAGGAGTATAGATAACCCAATAGTATAACGAGGGGTATTCTTAGACCATTTTCGAAAGTACAGGGGTATATTTGGCCCTTTGCCGTATATTTTAACGTTGGCTTGCCTAGCAAGTGAAATGTTAGGCGTCATTACGGTCCTGAATGTCAATAATGGGGACCACTGATGAATATGTAACTGCATGCTTTGAATGCCATAAAACTCTACAACGGACTGTGTATTTAATACTGTAAAATATTCTTCATTGAATGTTATCGGATGACAGACATTCATTTGTCTTTAAGAGTAATATTCCCTTCGGGATTTTCCGGTGCCAACCAAGACTGTTGTCCTCGATCTTGATTCTCACTTGTCTCGCTTTTCATCTGTCTCCGGTTCCACGTAATGCTTTATTAAGCGAGCATTCAATATGATCAAGTTTTACCCTATACAATATATATAGAGTGAGAAAGTCCGGAAAAAAGGTACTTGTTCACGTGAACCTACAGTCTAGACGCTGTAGATCCGCCCCTGCTAGTTGCATTTAAATCGCTAAAATAATTCTATTAGAATGATAATGAATAAGAACAGGGTAGAGCCTCAAATTAGTTAAAAAGGAGCTTTCAGACTCCCAGCACATGTATGGCCTCGTAACGTGGGAAACAAAACTTCAAGCAAAATTCTTTTTGTACATTTACGTATGAGTTTGGCTTTTTTAGGAGAAGTGGAAGTTGGGATTATGATAACTTCAGAATTTAGACTATTACTACCAATGTTTGTGAAATAAAACAGCTGAGAACAAGAAAACATAGAAGGAAATACAAGCTGTACCAGTAGCTCCCAACTAGATCCGTACAACCTACACCAGAAAACTCATGGACTTATCTTTTTATAGAAAAACAAATATATGAAACAGAGATATCTGTCGCAGTAAACTCATTTGGCAATTGGCATTAATATAAACCTTTTGTATTACTCCTGATGTTATCTGTGGTTGTGGCTGTAGCTAACATAACAAGCCACTCATGCACTATATAAAATGCGTACAACCTTTACGTCCATTTTGTCAATTTTAATATTTACCACAATCCTGCACGTCTTTTTTAAAGATCTTCCACCAGAATATTAAAGATTTGATATTGATAGAAAGAGTAACCCGGCATAGCCGAATCTAGGATTTTGAGTTTGTGTGTTAAATTTATAAGGTTCTTACCAATGAACCCATTATAATTTTAAAATAATGAGTTCAAACCTGCTATTTGTTGCAAGTTATAGTGTATTTTTTCCACATAAATTTATGCTAAACATTGAAAGTACTAGGTTTAGATGAACTTGACGTCACAACATCCATGCACTCCTGTTACCCAGTTCCTGCACTGGTGGGAGGTAGCAAATACCCATCGAATTAGTCAAAGTGCACATACCTGACCCGGACACCACGATTACATTTTTTTTTTAAAACTAATATTTAAAGACAATTTATAATGTCTTCATGATGTCTTAATAATGCCCCGGGGGGCGGACCTATGCAATACCGAGAGGGGTCACCGACACCCATAAAGTTCAGCAAACATTCTATGTATACATGTATATATTCTTAGAAAACAAATAATATATTAGAAGTGGGCATTGTTAGCTGCTTGCCATATTTGGTTTTCCTATTCCCGGAAAGAAAGGGCAACATATTTACTATAATTGAGTTTTCCTTCTTGTAAAAGAAAATTATAAATTTCTTATATATGGCTAGTCCTTTTTTTGTAGGAAAAGGTTTGGACTTCTATAAATTGAGGATCCTTCCTTCTCATTCAACAACATCCACAATGTAGACATATGGGTTTGAGAGTCGTGTTTAGGTGGAAAACTTTACGGGACAAGTGTTAGTGTGTCACTTGTTTTTGCCTCTTTGTGAGGTTGTTCTCTCAATATTTTATACTCTTTTATATAATGGATTGCTCATCTCCGCCGTGGGCGTAGGTCAATTGATCGAACCACGTTAAATATTTGTGTCTCTTTTGGTATATTTTTCTTTTATTATCTGACTTATCGGTGTTCAAGGTTTGCTTTGCTAGCTTCCGCATGACACCTGATTATTTTGGTCATAACAGTGGTATCAAAACCTTGATTATTTATCTGGATTTTTATGGAATAGAGGCGAATATGAGCAAGATGGTATGTTTAAATGGGAGAAATTATACTGTTTGGAGAAGCAAGAAGAAAGATTTGTTGTTCGTGAAGAAAATGTATCTACCCGTTTTTGCAGCTCATAAACCCGAGAGTATATCTGATGAAGATGGGGATTTCGAATACCAATAAGTATGTGGATATATATGACAATGGGTTGAAGATAATGTTCGCAACCATATTGTGAATGAGACACATGCAAGATCATTGTGGGAAAAGCTAGAGACTCTTTATGCTTTAAAAACTGGAACAATAAATTGTTCTTGCTAAAGCAATTGATGACCTTTAAATACAATGAGGGCAGCCCTATCCTTGATCACCTAAATAATTTTCATGGCGTCCTTGATCAGCTGTCTAGAATGGGAGTTAATTTTGATGATGAGATACAAGGACTTTGGCTTGTTAATACTCTGCCAGACTCTTGGGAATCTCTTCGTGTTTATTTGACAAATTTAGCTCCTAGAGGTAAGGTAACCATAGAATATGCCAAGAGTGGTGTGTTAAACGAGGAAGTAAGGAGAAAATCTTAGGATTCGTCCTCACAAGCAGATATCTTAGTTATAAAAGACTGGGGGAGAGACAGAACAAGAGGTTCGAGGAATAGAAGTAAAAGCAGAAGTAAGTCAAGGTCCAAATAGCATAATATTACATGCAATCATTGTGGCAAGAAAGGACATATCAAAATATTTTGCCACAAGTTGAAGCAATACATTAGAGAAGGAAAGAAAGTTGAAAACAATGAGAACAATGTTGTTGCTATTGTTCGAGATGACCTTATTTTTTGCTTATGATGAAAACGTCATCAATTTGGTATCCCGTGAGACATGCTGGATAGTAGATTCTGGAGCTACCTCAAATGTCACACCAAGAAAAGACTTTTTCTCATCTTATACTCCTGTTGATTCTGGAGTGTTAAAGATGGGCAATGCCAGTGAAGTTAAGGTGTTTGGTGTTAGCACAGTTTATTTGAAAGCTAATAATGGTTCAACGTTAGTTCTTCAGGATGTCAAGCATGCTCCAGACTTTCCTTTCAATTTGATCTTCGCAGGAATACTAGACGATGAAGGTTACCATAATGCCCTCTTTAATGGCCAATGGAAGCTCACCAAGGGTTCATTAGTAGTGGCTCTAGGAGTCAAGTCTTCTCAATTATAAGTGACACAGGGCTCTATTCTTAATGACTCCATAAATCTGGTGGAAAGTGATACTTTATCAGAATTGGGGCACAAAAGGTTGAGTCATATGAACGAGATGGGGATTACGTGTTTGGTTAAGAAAAGTTTACTTTCTGGAGTGAAACAAGCAAAGCTGAAAAGGTGTATCTATTGTTTAGCTGGAAAACACAAAAGGGTTTCCTTTCATAACCATCCTCGTTCAAGAAAGCCTGAATTATTGGAGCTAGTAGACTCTGATTTGTGTGGTCCTTTTAAAGTAAAGTCAAAAAATGGTACACTTTACTTTGTGACCTTCATTGATGATTATTATCGTAAGCTCTAGGTGTATCCTTTGAAATCTAAAGATCAAGCACTTGGCGTGTTTAAGAAATTTCAGGCCTTAGCTGAGAGACAATAAGGGAAGAAATTAAAATATATTCGCACTGACAACGGTGGTGAATATTGTGGTCTCTTTGATAACTATTGCAAGGAACAATAAATTCGTCATCAGAAAACTCTGCCCAAGACACCTCAATTGAATGGTTTGGCAAAGAGGATGAATAGAACTCTACTTGAGAGAGTTAGATGCTTGCTTTCAGAGGCTAAACTTTCAAATACATTTTGGGCAGAAGCACTTAATACTGTTGCTTATGTTATCAATTTGTTTCCTGCTGTTGCTTTGGATGGTGATGTCCCAGACAGAGTTTGGTTTGACAAAGATGTTTCTTATGATAACCTGAGAGTTTTGGGTGCAAAGCTTGTGTGCATGTTCCTAAAGATGAGAGATTGAAACTGGATGTCGAAACTAAGTAGTGCATCTTTATCGGTTATGGTCAAGATGAGCTTGGGTATAGTTTTTTGTGATCCAGTTGACAATAAACTTATAAGAAGTCGTGATGCAATATTCTTTGAAGACCATACTATTGAAGATATTGACAAAGATGAGAAGATAGATTCTCAAAGTAATGAGAGCTTAGTTGATAGTGATCGAATTTCTATTGCTAAGGCACCTATTGCACATGAAGGAACCTAAGACAATAATGAAGATAGTGATCAAGATCAAAATGATCACCATGGTGTAGATGTTATGGATGCTCCAGTTGATGAAGTTATTGTTGATCAGCAACCAATTCCTACTTAGGTAACTACTTCGAACGCTCCTGAAACCTCTCTTAGAAGATCTACAAGGGAGAAGAGTAAATCCATGCGTTATCCTCCTTGTAAGTATGTACTTTTGACTAACATGGAAGAACCTGAGAATTATGATGAAGCCATGCAAGATACTTACAAAGATCAGTGGATAGAAGTCATGAAAGATGAGATGAAGTCACTCCATGAGAATGGCACATATAAGTTAGTGAAATTGCCGAAAGGTAAGAGAGTTTTATCTAACAAATGAATAATTAGAGTAAAGCAAGATCAATATACCTCTGCGCCTAGGTACAAGGCGACGTTAGATGTTAAAGGTTTTAGCCAGAAGAAAGGAGTTGACTTTGATAAAAATTTTCTCCCATGTTGTGAAGATGTCTTCTATTCGTGTGGATCTAGGCTTAGCCGCGAGTCTAGATTTAAAGGTTGAGCAGATGGATGTAAAGACTGCTTTTCTTCATGGTGATATAGATGAGGAGACTTATATGGAGCAGCCTAAGGACTTCGTAGTTAAGCTTGAAGATACGCATGCATTTTACTGAAAATTGGCAGGCATGAAGCCTGTCAATAGTTCCTCTCTCTGAAGATACATTTGGCCCCTTAGATGGAGGGGGAGTTTGTTGGACACATGACCATGTTGTCCAGTCAAAGATCCAATGGCCTAATCCTATTCTCTTTTGGTTTTCATTCCTATTCGGAATTGGATTCGGTGTTTATTCCTATTTAGAGTTGGTTTTGGCTTTAAGAGAAAATACCACTCATGATCAATAAATAGGAAAACCTTGGAGAATTATTCTATGCTCATTGGTACAAGTCTTTGAAAGACTTAAGCACATAAGATTGGTTTTTGAGAGAGATTTAATCGAGAGAGAAGAGAGAAGGAAAGTATTCGTTTTGTTGCAGATTTTTATTCCTACCAGCCAACTTCAAATCACGTTTTCTGATTCGTTAACCGTTGGATCGGGCTGAAATATTGACACAATATTCGTAACATCTTGTTCTTTGATCTGAATAGGAGAGATCAGATTTGGAGGCATGTAACATCTGATTTTGAGCTCCGAACAACAGCTCTAGTTTTGCGACTTCTCCTTTTTGTTCAATTGATTTATTGTTGCTCTTATTGCAATTGTTGCTCCGTATTTGGCACTTATTGTGTAGCCTATTTGGATAACTTTTATAACCCTCTTATTATTATAGTGGAGCTTTTTGGATCTTTGTGATCCCGTGTAATGACCCGACTTGTTATTTTAAGAATTAATATCATGTTCACAAACTTAAGGTCCCGAGAAATTTCGTAATATATATTATGACTTGCGTGTGTGGTCGAATTTGGCTTTCGGAAGGTTCGAAATTAAATCAAAAGAATAATTCTTATTTTTGAAGCTTAAATAAAAAGAGTTGACTAGAGTTTGACTTTTGAGCAAAACGACTCTGGAATGAACTTTTGATGATTTAAATAGCTTCGTATAGTGATTTAGGACTTAGGCGTATGTCTAGATTAGGATTTGGAAGTCTGTAGGATAATTTGGCGCATTTTGGCAAACAAATTAGAAAGTTGTAGTTTTGAAATATTCATAAGTTTGACCGGGAGTTGACTCGATTGATAACTGGTTCGGATTTTAATTCCAGAAATTGGAATAATTCCATTATGTCATTTATTAATCATGTACAAAATTTGAAGTCATTCCGGATTGATTTGTTGCGTTTCGGAACGAGTTTTGTAAGTTGGAATGTTTGAAAATTCATAAGTTCGATTCGAGGTGCAATTCATAATTTTGACATTGTTTGATGCAATTTGAGACCTCGAGTAGGTCCGCGTTATGTTATAAGACTTTTTGGTATATTCGAATAAAGTACTGAGTGGCTCGGATGGATTTCGGATGGTTAACGATTCATAATTTGGACTTGGTGAATTTCTGGGCTGCCGGTTCTGGTGCGTCGCACCTGCAAATTTTGGTGCGCAGGTGCGTGACCGCTGCTGTGTGAAGCTGGTCGCTTCTGCGAAGTGGTGCAAGCCCTGTTGATTCACTTATGCAGATTGGGGACCGCAGGTGCGAGGTCTCGTTTGCAGAAGATTGATCGCAGATGCGAAAATGTAGCTCAAGGTGATCGTCCGCTTCTGCGGAGTTTTGCTCGCTTCCGCGATATCGCATATGCGAAAAATATCTCACAGGTGAGCAAACTGGACAGGTCAGTGAAGGCTGCAAATGCGACATTTTGGCTCGCAAAAGAGAGATCGCATGTGAGAAAAGTATGTCCGCAAATGCGAGAAAACCTGGACAGAACATATATTCGGGGGTTTGGTCATTTTCTTCATTTTTGGATTTTTGGAGCTCGGTTTTGGGCGATTCTGGAAAGATTTTTCACAAGCTTGATTAGGGTAAGTGTTCTATATCCGAAAGTGATTATATTTCATGATTCTATGGTTATTTTCATCAATTATTAGTGAATCAAATGGAAGAAATTGAGATTTTTACAAAAATCTTTCAAAAAGGAAAATTAATGATTTGGAGGTCGATTCGTTATCGAAATTTGATAAAATTGGTATGGTTGAACTCATATCAGAATGGGTGTTCGGATTTCGTAAAAATTCTGTCGAGTTTCGTGATACGGGCCCCGTGTTAACTTTCAGGTTGACTTTTTAATGTGAAATTTTAAGTCGACGTTATATTATTCGGAATTATTTTCGATGAATTTTAATGAAGTTATACAATTAATTTGGCTAGATTTGAGCCGTCCGGAGGTCATTTCACGCAGGAAGGCTATTTTGGAATATCAGCAACTTCAAAAAGGTAAGTATCTTGTCTAACCTTGTATGGAGGAATTATCCCTTAGGCATTGAGTCTTATGTGAAAATTGTATGATTGAAAGTCGTGTACGCGAGGTGACGAGTACGTACTTGATTTATATGTGCAAATTATATCGGTTAAAATTCGTAGACGCCCTTATATATTAAATTGGACATTGTTGGCACTTATTAAATTCTTTATTTGTCATGCCTCATTCCTTGTTTGCCGAATTTGTGTTTATATGATAATTTGGTGTGATTGTCACTTGACTTTTATGTAGGTTCTGTGTTCTGTTGAGTTTTCATTTCGTGGAAATAATTTCATTAAGGATTTTTTATCTGCAAATAATTAATTAATTAAATTTGAAAAGAGGTATTAATCTAATTACGAAGAATATGGATTAAAGAAGGCGTTGTTCTTGCTGAGTTACTTTTCCATCCTTGTTGTTTTTGAGATTTTATATATATTGTGTTGAGCCGTGGACTATCTGTTATGAAATTAATTGATTTCGTTGTACCTTTGGAAAGGTTGCGGCTTACGGGCAATTAGTAAATACGAGTTGAAAATGTTGTGTTGTTGTGATAATATTCTGCGTGAATTGTTGTGTGATTTGGGTTACTGTTATGCGGCGTATAAGGGTGGCATTCCACTGTTGATATTATGCGGACATAAGGGTGGCATTTCACTGTTGTTATGTGTATTAGGATATTGTCTGGGTAAAGTGATAAGGGAGGCTATTAAACGGAGGGATAATGAAGGCTATTATAGGAGTGATAAGGGTGGGTATATGAGCGATAAAGGTGGATATTGATATTGTCAGGGCGGAGGGATAAGGGGGGCTATTATAGAAGCGATAAGGGTGGCTATTGATATTGTTAGGGCGGAGGGATAAGAGAAGATATTATAGGAGTGATAAGGGTGGCTATAGGAGAGATAAGGGTGGCTATTGTCAGGGATGATATGCGATGATGTGGGGTTATTATGCTGATAATTTTTATGTGATGATGAGGGGTTATTGTGCTGGTGATTTTTATGTGATGTTGTGATTTTTCTTGTGTTTATTTTTATATCTCGCGCAATTTGTCTTGTTGTTTCGATAAACTTTATAATAGTCTGATCTATGTTGAAATTATGAGCATGTGGCTATTGCCGGACAGATTATGTTATTGGCACGCGAACTGTCCGTGCAGATATGATATGAAATGTGGGCACGTGCCGAAAAAATATAATGATTATGTTATTGGCATGTAAACTGTCCGTGCAGATGTGATATGAAATGGGGGCATGAAGCGCCGGAAAAATATAATAATTTTTATTATTGCCACGTGAGTTGTATATGAGGTTATGATAGAAATATGGGCACGAGGTGCCGTGGAAATATGAAAATAGGCTGGGACTCGCGATTTATAATTATGAAATAAGGTGTCACAGAGTGACTTTTAATTGAAAGAATTATATTCAAAAGATATTTATTTGAAAGAATTATATTCGAAAGATATTTATATGAAAGATTTATATTCGAAAGATTTTTATTTTGAAAAACTTATATTTGAAAGACGTATATTTGAAGAACTTAGATTAATTGGTTGTACTTGTGTTCCTTATTCGTTTGAGCAATATTTATGGTGTTCTTGTTGCCTTGTTGTTCATATCACAAATTGATCCTCGTTGCCATCACTGCTATTTGTTTTTCAGTACTATTGTATATTGCTATACTGCGCATGTTATTTGACTAGTGAGTGTCTTGACTGTACCTCGTCACTACTCCACCGAGGTTAGTCTTGATACTTATCGGGTACCGACTGTGATGTACTCATACTACACTTCTGCATATTTTTGTGCAGAGCCAGATATTGGAGATATCAGATTCGAATAGAGATTAGAGTGTGATCGCAATGATTCAAGGTAGAATTGCTTGATCGTCGCAGTCCTTTGTAGTCTTTTTATTTTATTGTACTGTCAACTTTTATTCGAACATTATTGTATATTCGATCCTTGAGATCATTGCATGTATTCAGTTAAAGTTTATAACTCGGTATTACCAGTCTTGGGAGGTATACTAGAAAACGAACTTATTGGAACGATCTTTTTGCAACGGTTTTGGAATTGTTACAGTAGATCATATTTTGGAACGATTTTAACCGTTCCAATAGAGTCAAAAAGCTTTTGGCACACTTATGAAGAATAACCGTTCTAATAGTGTAATAACCGTCACCATAAGTAAAGATATGGAGACGTTTTTAAATGTGATGTGATAGGATTGTTTTTGGGAACGGTTTTGTAAAATAAAAGAATATTGGGATGGTGTTATAAAATAAAGACAGTAAAGTAAAGACAAGTATAGAGAGAAACTGATATATTATTCAAACTTCAAACTTCTGTACATAATGAACTGAATTCTCCTCTATTTATAGAAGAAAGGAAGCAGCTACGAGGCTTTTCAGGAAGCAGCTGCAAGGCTTTTCTTTAGCTGCTTGTAAGCTGTCTGCATGAGTTGCTTGCAACCTGCCTGTTTAATAAGAAGCTGCTGCAAATCATTTCATTGAGCTGCTTGCAACCTGCCTGCATCAGCTGCTTGTAGATAAACTTCAACAGAGTACTAAATGGATAATCTTCTTCAGGAAGATTATCTATAGCGGAGTAATAAATGAACATCCACAATATAATTATTTTCATAACACTCCCCCTTGGATGTTCATTAAAAGGTATTGTGCCTCGTTAAAACCTTACTAGGAAAAAACCATGTGGGAAAAAATCCTGGTGAAGGAAAAAGAGTACACATATTTAGTAATACGCATTTCTAGCTGCCTCATTAAAAACCTT
>AWOL01S0008035.1:0-14270 GCA_000715115.1 Nicotiana otophora | reverse complement strand
AAGGTGGGGAGTTCTTGGAGGGAAGGACGCCGAGGGTCATTTGGAAACAGTCTCTCTACCCCAGGGTAGGGGTAAGGTCTGCGTACACACTACCCTCCCCAAACCCCACTAGTGAGATTATACTTGGTTGTTGTTGTTGTGTTTGTATTGAATCGAGTTAGAGTTGAGTTGGTCAAAATAAGACACACAGCCATGTCTTAAATTTGTGTATCATAAGCATCTTTTATATAGGCGTACCCCTGCCCCTCCCAGTTTCCCTTCATCAGCATGTAACGTTTGACTCCTAGAAATTGCTGCACATATAGCTTAGAGCATGAAGGTAAGTTGAAACAAGACTGATCTCGAATTGCTTTCTTTGTCGTTTGTTCTGTCCTTGGCTAATCTAATGTCAATTTGTTATACAGCAAAAGGTCGTGATTGATCTCCCACTGAGCACTGATAAGAGCAGATCAAAGGCAATGCAGATTGCTGTAAATATTCGAGGTATGTGTGTGATTTTTCTAATTCTTTGCTTTTCACCCCCTATATATGAACATTGATATTCGAGGAAAGAGCTCTTGACACTTTTTATTCTTCTAATATAATGCTATCAGAGGCGGGGATCCTATATTCTACAGTTTTAATTTAACCGATCAGTAATTTCTGAATGAACATAGATGGTTATAAGTTATGAACCACCAAATTCACCAAATAATAAATTCTAAACTCATAATTTTAAAAGAATAATGCGTTCCATCTAAATTCTAATTAAATGAATCAATTAATTTTGTATAGAAAAAAGCATGAGAGCTGAGTGGATTGACTCATTGCAGGGGTTACATCGGTAAATATAGACAAGGAAAAAAGTCATTTGGTGGTGATAGGAGAAGGAATTGATTCTTTTGAACTAATGAAGTGCCTAAAGAGGAAATTCAGGTGCGCTAGCATTGTGAGTGTGGAAGAAGTGAAACCTCCTAACAAAGAGGCCGAAGAAAAGAAGAAGAAGGAAGAAGAAGAAAAGAAGAAGAAGAAGGAAGAAGAAGAGAAGTGCAAATTACAATGTTGCCCACCAATTAACCCTCCATGCGTACAGTATTATCCAGTATGTCAACCCGTTTATGACAATTATAACCAAAGTTGCTCTATTTTGTGATGCAACTTTCGGAATTCCCAACAAATTCTTGATGCTCTATTTTTACTTTCTATGATTACGAGACATACCACAGTGATTTGTATTTTCCAGTTATACAAATTAATGCTTCAATAATGGACACTCAAGTAATTTTTTAAAAGGAACTTTTGCCAATAGAACTGGTTTACGAACTAACTAGTAGAGTATAAGAAAAAAACTAACTAATAATAAGGGTCCTCTTGAATTAACAAACTTTTTCCTTTTATTATTTTTTTATTTTTTATTTGAGCAGCGCTAACAATTAAAAAAATGTCACATGAGATAAAGATATGAAACAATATATATTGTTTCAATTCTATACTAGTTGGATTAAATGGATAAATTATTTATATCAAATTTCATTACTAACAAAAATGTCAACCCACTTACCTCTCTACTTTCATATATTTCTGATTTTACAATGGAAAGAAGAAATACGAAATGGTCATCCGAATCACTTCTCTTTTTTCTTCGTTGTTTACCCTAAAAAGTGAGTAATAATTAAATTCATACGCGGTTTAAAAGATATGTGATTTAATTCAATACAAATGATCTAAGAACAACAAGTAATTAAGTTAAAGAAAATATGAACGATCAAACCAATTGTAATGTGATGATCAGACCTGATCTTAAGTTGAACACTGAAACTCAGCCTCGATCGAACCATCGATATAAGCTCGGTTGTGATTAAAGAAGAAGAGAATAACTGAAGAACACTTTGAATAATAACTAGAAGACAAAAATAAACTTTTATTGCTTTGATTTACGTGTCAACAATGTGTCAAAATAAAAGAAACTCTTCCTTTTATATAGTAGGGGAATTTCAGTCCTAATACAAGTTTAAATAAGGTAAAAATATTATTTTACGGTAAATGCCGATCCGCAGTTGATATCGGACGAGATTCGCTGTAAAATCCGGTTGATGGCGAACATTACGGCTCCCTATTTGTCATGCCTAACGGTTCCTCCTTTTCTTGTGGTCTCGAAACTTTACTTGGTCCGGGTCCGTTATTTCACCGTGCCCGATCCCAGATACATCGTTTACTCCTTTCGAGTTTCGATACGAGGGGTCCTTTGGCCTTGTTCGTAGTTGTGTCGAACCGTGCTTCCCTCTTGTTTTCTTATCGAGGAATCGGGAAAAACTTGCCCCCGATTTTATCCGTACACAAATAGTCCCCTCGCTTTTCGGAGTGATTCATCGAAGCGTCGAGAAGCGATTAATTAACCTGGTTCCTTCTTTCTTACGCTATAACCGAGTTGACGGGTCAGTGAAACGTTCCATCAATCGTGCCGTTCTGACTTCGGACACATGTCAGCCGCCGATTGACCGTCCTCGAATGCGAAGTGTCACGCATTGATTACCTCTTCTTTATAAAATCTTCGGTCCTTTTTTCACTTTTTTACTTTCCGATTCCAGAGCTCCTTAATTTACCCCCGAACTTTTCACTTGTTCTTAACCTCTTCAAATCTTCATACATTGTTCAATATACCTTCATATCTTCATCTTCTCCTTTTCAAATTTTCATACTCCATCTTCAAACCTTGAAGTTTGACTTTCAAACCTTCATCCTCATCTTCAAATCTTCATCCTCTCCTTCAAATCTTCATATTTCCCAGAAATCGATGGCAAAGACTTCGAAATATGTGCCTCAACAGACCATGCCTTTAACTTCTAACCCGGCCATGGATGCTGAGGTGGCCATTCCTGAAGTGGCCCCGAAACCTCCCCTGAAGAACTTCATCCCCGGAGGTTGCTCTATTAAAAATGACTTCAAGGTTGAAAAAGCCTCCAGTCAACAGGATCGAGGCGAGGAGGTATGGAAGTACATATGCTCCATTACCGAGGATACGCTCCGTACAGTCTGGGAGGGCTGCAAATGGGATGGCAAGGAGGTGGCCGTCCCCGGTCCCGATGAGGACATCACCACACATGTGGAGGGGTACCTAAGTGTTTACACATACCCCTTTACACTTGTCCCCGTGGACCCATAGGCCTCGACTTTTGCAGAAGGTATGAGGTTTGCCTCGGGCAGATTCATCTGTCCTTCTGGAGGAACGTGATCCTTCTCCTCCATTTTGTTAATAACACAGAAGCACCCCAGTTTACCCTCGACCATATGCTTCGTCTTTACAGTCCCCGAATCTTCCGAGGGGGACTAATCAAGCTCGTTCGTCGGGCAAGGAAAGCTCCATTCTCGAGCATCGACGAGGATATGGATCGAGGCTGGTAGGGAAGATTCATTTGGGTGAAACCGAGGATCTCATTCCCTCCAAGTTCCTACCGTTCCTTGAAAAGTGGAACCTAGCCCGTAAGTCCTTCTTCCTTTTTAGTACTTGGAATTTATTTTGGGTTTTTTGTTCTTCTTCTTCATTGCTTGGTTCTACCATCATGGAGCGGTTGCCCAAGTCCCCAACGCAGTTCCTCACTTCAAAGAGTGGGTCGAGGGGATCTATACACAGATATCGTATTTTGAGCGCGAATGGCGCAAGCTCTCAAAGGGCAAGTGGGAGGCCCGTTCCCATGGTAAGTGCTTTTCCCGAACAAATTTATTAAAATATTCAAATGTTTTTCTCTAAAACCTTCTCTCTTGTCATAGGTTTGCCCAAGACCACCGAGATTCAGGAATTAGACGAGGATGAGGCCTTGTCCTCACCCGATAAACCCTCCGCTTCGGGATAGCCTGAGGCTGCTGAGAAGAAAGAAGAAAAGAATAGAAATAAGAGAAAGTCTTCGGGTTCCCCGGATGCCGAAGCCAAGAAGAAGAAGGCAGCGATCTGGGCCCGAAAAAGCAACAAGAAGAGTACCCGGGCCAGGGTACCGGACTCTGACTCACTCTACCGGCTCAGGGATTACCCTGAAGATGACGAACTAGAGTTCGTCGCCCATATGCCGGCCATTGATGAAGAAGAACAGGCGACAATCGAGGGAAGTGGCCGAGATGCTGACCCATCTTTAGCTCGGGAGCCAGAAGGAAAATCAGAGGCTGCGGTCTCCCAAGAAACCATCCCCGTACCGAGGGAAGTAGCCAGTGTTACTGACATTGTAGAATCGCCATCCCATACATAGTCGTTATTCGACGAGGCCCAGGCCATCAAGGAGAAGCCAAACGAGATAGTACGGGCCGCAGACGAGGCCCTCAACCTTTTCTTTAATGGTGTGGACATCGGCACGTTGGAGGATTACTCAGGGTTCAGTCACCAGAAGATCCCAAAAATAGTTGTCTCATCGGAAGCAGGCGAGCCGATCTCGAGCCCGAAGCTGGTGAATCAGTTCCTTGCTTTGAGCGTGGATCCCGACCGTGAAAGAACGGTCGTGTTTACTATCCCGGCAGACACCCGGGTGCTATCCGAACTGGTGGATGTGGCGAGCTATCTTCGCTGCCTGGTGACCGAAGAGGACTAGATGAAGATGAACGAGGTGAGCACACCGTGCTTCTTCATCAAGGCACAACAGGTACTAAACCGGGTAAGTTTCCCTTTCCTTGTGCCCATCGTGCATCTCATTTAACTTCAGCGTATCCTCACGATCTTATCAATTTGTTTTTCAGGCTTCAGTGCTCCACTATGAAAGCTTCCATCGGTCTCAGATAGAAGTCATCCAGCTCGAGTTTGAGCTCAAGGAGCAAGTCCGGAAGAAGGACATGTACAGGGTTTTCAGCGAGCAAAAAGACGAGGCCCTCAAGGATCTCCCTATTCTTCGAGCTGAGCTGGAAAAAGCTCAAAAAAAGGCTTCGTCCGTGAAATGGGAGCATACCGAAATGGTCGAGAAGGTAAGTATATTTGAGATTAAAAATGAGAGGTTACGCGTAGTGACTAACGACGCAACCTCGCAGGTCCAAGAGAAGATAGACCTAATTGACCAACTCCGGGACTAGATGAACGAGCTCAAAACTTTGACCGAGAGGCTGAGGAGTAGGATGGACCTTCTAGCCTCGGAAAATGAAGCTACCAAGGAGGAGTTGGCATCGGTCAAAGACCAGCTCCGGGTGACGAAGGATATGGCTAACAAATGGTCTCGGCTAAATGATGAGCTTCGGGCACAACTAGATTCAACCATCTCGAAATGGGACGACCTCGATCGGAATATACTACGCTGAAGTCCACGTTATGGCAGCCTCGGTCGATTCCTTCGAGTTTGAGGAGATGCTGGCCCAGTACAAAACCGACGTGGAAATAGCCGAGGCCTGCTTAATAACAAAGGCCGAGTATGTAAAGTGACTGTCCCAGAGGCAGACACTCGAGGAGATTCATGACTAGGGGTTTGATCTGCCAGCCGAGATTGAAGAGGCCAAGAGGCTTGAGGCCTAGGAAAAGGAGCTATATGAGCCCGAGGGTTCCGGTGTTGAGTCGGGCTCCGGCGAAGATTAGACGGAGATGCCTTAGCTTCTCTTTTTTTTCTTTTATGTATTTGTATTTATTTATTTATTTATTTATTTTGAGGCCGTTTTATTCTACCTTTGTAAATATTTTTGGAATATATGAAATTTTCCCTTCGGCTACACTGTGTCTTTTATTTTTCAGTATCTGTTTGCAACTTTTTATTTGAATATCGTCATTAATGCCTTAGCATAGAATTGGACAAAATCTAGAGTGCTCGTTCTCCGAAAGCCCGAATGAGGCCTGGTTTCAATAATAACTCCGAGTTGTTTAGGCTTCGAAATCTCGATAAAAAATGAAGACCTTTAAGATACTTGAGTGTTTTAGTCGTACATGATGGTGTTTTGCCGAGGGTAACCTTTTAATAGGTTTTAATCATATGTAAGAGCCTTACTTTTTGAGTACAGACATAGACGTCTCCGTGCCGTTTTAAGTTGGCCGTAGCCTCATATTCGGAACCTGCCTAATAGGCTCGGTGCCTCCGGGATTCGATAGCTCGAGCTATCCGATCTTTTTATCGGGTGACAGTCCCCGAGTCGGGGTGGCCCGTAGGCTCTAGGATTTAGGATTCGTTATTTATTTTTAGTAACTCAATGAGTATATCAACGGTGTAAACGCAATGCGATAAAATATAGAGGGAAAATTTCTTTCATTGCTTTGCATGTAGAGTACTTAATCGGAGGCGCATAAGTTCTTTGCTATAGCAAGAATGAGCTATATGGGTACGATGCGTTTGACCATTTGACCGTTACAATGAATCGTAATCATCAAGCCTTGTATTTTAATAACACATTCTAAGGATCCTAACTCAGGGGGTAATGGCCCCTAATATTTGAGACTGAACTTGTGAGGGCTCGAATACTGTTGGTCCGGTACAGGTGATCAGAATCTCGGGCTTTAAGCCGGCCTTCGAAACTAAGGTAGCACATTTTACTGTTGTCTCGTTAAAAACCTTATTGTAAAACTCACTTCGGGAAAAATCGGTTCAAGGAAAAAAGAGTACAATACGTGCTTTCAGACCTAATTGTCAAATTTGCCCTCCGCCAAGTACCTGCATAAGTTAGTCCATAGCATAAAAAATTTCAAAGGGGATTGTATTCATACCTTAGCAGTAGTACAACCTTAAGTGAGCCACGTTCCAGTTGTTTGGTAGTTGTACACCGTTTCCAGACTCGAGTTTATACGAATCTTTCCTGGTTATTCCGACAACTCTATACGGACTTTCCTAATTCGAACCCAGTTTCCCATCATTTGGTTTCTTGGTGTGTAGCGTTACTTTCCTTAACACCAAGTCCCCAACTTGTAAATGTCGAAGGTTAGCTCTTCGGTTGTAGTATCTCTCCACTTGCTACTTTTGGGCAGCCAACTGGACCAGGGCGGCTTCTCGCCTTTCGTCCAATAAATCCAAACTCATGGTCATGGCATCGCTGTTTGACATCTCGGTAGCATACTGGAACCTCAGGCTCAATTCCCCCACCTCGACCGGGATTAGGGCTTCTGTACCGTAGACTAGAGAAAATGGGGTCGCACCGGTACTTGACTTCGAGGTCGTTCAATATGCCCACAAGATTTCTTTCCACTTTCCCTTCGAATCGATCAATCTCTTTTTCATGTTTTGGAGTATAGTTTTATTTGTTGACTCGCTTGTACATTCACACTAGGGTGGTAAGGTGTTGATAATATCTTTTTGATTTTGTGGTCTTCGAGAAACTCACTTACCTTTCTACCGATGAACTGCTTTTCGTTATTGCAAACGATCTCGGCTGATATCCCGAATCGACATATTATGTGGTCCCAGATAAAGTTGATGACCTCTTTCTCCCGAACCTTCTCGAACGCCTGAGCTTCGACCTACTTGGAGAAATAATCAGTCATGAGTAATATGTATTGGGATTTATCGGGTGCCCATGGTAGGGGTGACAATGTCCATCCCCCATTTCATAAACGGCCATGGTGATAGGACTGGATGAAGCATATCTGTCCGTTCATAAATCATCGGGACGTGTCTTTGACACTCGTTGCATTTTCGTACGAAGTCTTTCGCATCTTTCTCCATCTCGTTTTAGTAGTAACCGGCTCTGATTAATTTCAGAACCAGGGATTCTACTCCCGAGTAGTTCCCACAAGTGCCCTCGTGGACCTCTCTCAGGTGTAGTCAGTCTCCCAGACCCAAGCACCTAGCTAGTGGGCCGAAAAAGGATCTTCTGAACAATTTCCCCTCGACCAAGCTGAACCTTGCAGCTTTGGTGCACAGGGCCCTCGATTCCTTGGGATCCAATGGCAATTTTCCTATCTTCAGGTAGTCTATGTATTTGTTTCTCCAATCCTAACTCAAGCTTGTCGAGTTTTCCTCGGCGTGACCTTCTTCTATCACCGAGTTCATCAGTTTTACCACTGCACCCAAGTCGAATTCATTGTAGTCGATAGATGACCCCAAGTTAGGTAGTGCGTCAGCCTCGCTATTTTGATCCCGAGGTATATGCTGTAGAGTCCATTCCTTGAATTGGTGTAAGGTCACCTGCAACTTATCCAAGTACCTCCGAATATGTTCTTCTTTTACTTCGAACGTCCCGTTGACTTGATTTACGATAAGGAAAGAGTCATATTTGGCCTCGATCACTTCGGCCCTCAGGCACTTAGCCAGTTCTAGACCTGCAATCATAGCCTCATCTTCGGCTTCATTGTTAGTCAATTTTACAGTTCTAATAGACTGCCTAATTACGTTACCCCTAGGTGGTTTCAATACGATACCGAGACCGGACCCCTTTGCATTGGAGGCACCGTCCGTGAATAGGGTCCATATCCCCGAGATAATCCCGGAAGTGAGAACTAATTCCTTCTCGACCTCAGGTACCAAGGCCGGCATAAAGTCGGCCACAAAGTCCGCCGAAATTTGAGATTTTATGGTAGTCCGGGGTTTGTACTCGATATCATACCTGCTAATTTCTACTGCCCATTTGGCCAACCGGTCTTAGAGCTCGGGTTTATGCATGACATTCCTTAGCGGGTAAGAGGTCATGACACATATGGGGTAGCATTGAAAGTACAATTTCAATTTCCTAGAAGCGCTTAGTAAGGCGAGCGCTAATCTTTCTAAGTGCGGATACCTTGTTTCGGCATCGCCTAAGGTTCTACTAACAAAATAAATAGGAAATTATGTACCTTTTTCTTCCCGGACCAGGACACCACTTATTGCCACCTCAGAAACCGCCAAGTAGAGGTATAACTGTTCGCCCGCCTTCAAAGTGTGCAGCAAGGGAGGACTCGATAGGTATAGATTGAGTTCTTCTATAGCTTGCTGGCATTCCGGGGGTCTAAGAGAAGTTGTTCTTCTTTTTCAATAGTGAGAAAAATCGATGGCTCTTATCCGACGATCTTGAATGAACCGACCCAATGCGGCTATACTCCCAGTTAGCCTTTGTACTGCCTTAACGTTGTCGACTATGGTGATGTCTTTTATGGCCTTTATTTTTCTGTGGGTTGATCTCTATTCCCCGGTTAGATACCATGAACCCTAAAATCTTGCCTGAGCTGACCCCGAATGCACACTTCTCCGGGTTTAGCTTCATGTTGTACTTCCTCAATATGTCGAAGGTTTCCTGTAAATGTTTCAAAATGGTTTTCTGATCGCAAGGACTTAACCAACATATCGTCAATATAAACTTTCATTGATTTCCCTATTTGTTCTTCGAACATCCGATTAACTAGGCTTTGGTATGTGGCACCCGCATTCTTTAGTCCGAACGACATTACGTTGTAATAGTAGGTGCTGAATTTGGTTATGAAATAAGTGTTTTATTGATTGCCCGGGTCCATCTGAATTTGGTTGTACCCGAAATAAGCACCGAGAAAACTCAGTATCTCGTGTTCGGCCATCGCGTCGATCATTCGATCGATGCTAGGCAAATGGAAAGAGTCCTTTGGACATGCCTTATTTAGATCCTTATAATCTTCATACATCCTAAGTTTATTTCCTTTTTTAGGTACGACTACTATGTTAGCTAACCAATCGGGGTATTTAACTTTTCGAATGGAACCTATTTTCAAAAGTTTAGATACCTCGTCCTTGATGAATGCGTGTTCGATCTCGAACTGTGGCCTTCTCTTCTGCTTAACCAGATGGAACTTTGGATCCAAGCTCAATTTGTAAGTTGTTACCTCCGGTGGGATCCTTGTCATGTCTAGATGGGACCAGGAGAAACAATCGGCAAGGTATACCTTTTGATCCGGTAGGTGCTCGATCAATATAACTTGCTCCGTCTCCTCGATCGTCGATTTGGTGGCATCAGTGTCATCAGGCGCTATAAAAGATCTTGGGACACCACAATCATCCTCATTGTCCGCTCCGTGCTCCTTCTATTTTTCCGGCTCGGTTGAGGCCGGTATCAATGATTGCTATTTAGTTTCTTTTTCTTTGGTCGGTTCCTTGCTTAACCGCGGGCACCGGGATTATTTCATCGACAACAAACATTTTCTATGTGGTTGGCTGTTCCCCGTAGATTGTTTGGACTCCTGCCGGAGTGGGAAATTTCAGTGCCTAATGTAAGGTCGAAGGAACCTCTCGCATGCTGTGAACCCATGTCCTTCTGAACAAGGCGTTGTCCCTCATATCCCCTTTGATCACATAGAACTTTGTTTCTTGGGTGGTCCTGACAGTGTTTACTGGTAAAGTTATCTCACACTTTGTGGTCTGGCACGCCATGTTGAATCCGTTCAACACCCGGACCGCCGATACGATTTGGTCCTGCAACCCCAGTTGTTCTACGACCCTCGATCGAATGATGTTGGTCGAGATACCTGGATCGATCAACAAACATTTAGCCCGAGATTTATTGATAAATACGGATATTACCAGTGTATCATTGTAAGGCTGGACGATGCCCTCATCGTCTTTGTCACTGAAAGGGATGGCTCCTTCCGGGACGTAATCTCGGGTGAATTTTTCCCTTGTGATAGAAACTTTGGTGAGTTTTATCATTGGCCCTTGGGCGATATCCACTCCACCAATGATCATGTTAATCACGTGTTAGGGCTCCTCTTGTTCGACCTCTTTGTTGGTGTCCTTGTTTCTGAAGTGGTTTTTGGCTCGCTCGCTTAGGAATTCCCAAAGGTGTGTATTGTTGAAACATTGAGCTACTTCTTCTCTTAACTGTCGACAATCTTCAGTACTATGACCGTGAGTACCGTAGTAATTACACACCAAGCTATGATCTCTCTGGGAGGGATCGGACTGCAGTGGTCTTGGCCACTTACTCTCTTTGATGCGTCCTATGGTCGAAACTATACTTGCAGCATCTATGTTGAAATTATACTTCGATAATCTCGGTGCTTCCCTACTCCCGAGCGACTTGTCAAACCCGTTCTTGCTCACCAGGCCCCGGTTGCTCGGTCCTCGATCATTTCTCTTGTCTTTCCTTTTTGAGTGGCGCTTGGATTAATTTTCCCTCCGATCTGCACCGTACAGCTGGTATCGAGCTCGGATCGGCCTCGACTCCTGATCGATGATTCTCTTAGACATGTCATCAGTTATGTTGGGGTAAACAGACCCCAAAGGGGTCTCGAGTTTGTCGTCCTCAACTCTGATCTTCGATTGATATCAGGTATGGACGTCAGCCCAGGTGACCACCGGGTACTCCATCAAGTTTTGAATTTACTACTGAGAAGCCACGGAACTTCGGGGGTTGATCCCTCGAGTAAATGCCTGAATGTCCTAATCATCCGCGACTGGGGACGTATCCATCCGTTCCATCTAGAACCTCGACACGAACTCCCTAAGCATCTTGTTATCCCTCTACTTGACCTTAAAAAGGTCTGACTTCCTCGTCTCGACCTTGATGGCGCCGGCATGGGCCTTTACGAAAGTATCTACAAGCATAGCAAAAGAGTCAATAGAATTTGGAGGCAAGTTGTGATACCATATCATTGCTCCCTTGGACAAAGTTTCCCCAAAATGTTTCAGCAACACCGACTCAATTTCATTGTCTTCCAGGTCATTCCCTTTGATTACGCGTGTATAGGAGGTTACATGCTCATTTGGATCCGTGGTCCCATTATACTTAGGAATGTCGGGCATTCAAAACCTCTTCGGGATCGACATCGGTGCCGCGCTCGGGGGAAAGGCTTATGAATGAACTTTTTGGAGTCTGGCCCCTTCAATATCGGCGGTGCTCCCGGGATTTGATCGACCCTGGATTTATAAGTTTCCACCTTCTTGTTGTTGGCCTCTATCTTTTTCTCGACAAACTCCACCCGTTTTGTCAATGCTTCGAGCATCTTCATCACCTAAGAAGTTTTTTCGAGCCCAAATTCACCCGGTTCCATGGCAACTTGTTCATCCCTTTGAGTAGTTTCCTGGGACTCCTCGGGCTCGACCCTATTAGGGGCATGGCTCTAGTTCTGTAACTGCGTTATCGCCGCTTGGTGAGCTTGTAACATTTCAAAAATCAACCGCAAGCTCACCACATCACCTTCACCTTCGGGCACCTCTCGAGCCGCTGGTCGGGGTCCCCCGCAAACGTTGTTTTTGGTGTCAGTCGGTAGATTGATGTTGATGGCAACCTGTGAGTTAGCATCGACCAGGTCGGTGACTGGGACACAACTGGGGTCAACAGGGAGCATATCATTGCTAGGTATCACGTTATTGTTCTCGCCTTGATGGCCTGGCGCAGCGTCAACGTTCAAGTGAGCAGACTGAGAATTTAACATCCTTAAGCTAACCTGGAATCAAAACTTCAAAGAACAAGTGTAAAACATGGTGTGTTATGGAGATTCGTTTTAAAGCACAAGTATTATCCTTAGCCCCACGGTGGGCGCCAAACTGCTTATCCTAAAAAATGAGTAACAATTAAATTTGTACGTAATTTAAAGGATATGCGGTTTAATTAAATACGAATGATCTAAGAACAACAAGTAATAAAGTTAAAGAAAAAATAAACGATCAAACCAATTGTGATGTGATGATCAAGCGTGATCTTAAGTTGAACACTAAAGCTCGGCCTCGATCGGACCCTCGATATAAGCTTGGTTGTGATTAAAGAAGAAGAGAATAACTGAAAAACACTTTGAATAGCAGCTAGAAGACAAAAATGCTTTTATTGCTTTGGTTTGCGTGTTAACAATGTGTCAAAATAAAAGAAACTCTCCCATTTATATAGTTGGGGAATTTCAGTTCTAATACAAGTCTAAATAAGGTAAAAAATTTCTTTTTACGGTAAATACCGATCCGCAATTGATATCGGACGAGATTCGCACCGTAATATCCGGTTGAGGGCGAACATTAAGGCTCCTTATTTGTCATGCCTAACCATTCCTCCTTTTCCCTAGAAACTTTACTTGGTCCGAGTCCATTATTTCGCCATGCCCGATCCCAGATACTTCGTTCACTCCTCCCTGGTTCCGATACGAGGAGTCCTTCGGCCTTGTTTGTAGTTGTGTCGAACCGTGCTCCCCTCTTGTTTCCTTATCGGGGAATCGGGGAAAGCTTTGCCCCCGATTTTACCCGTATACATTTATATACTTCATCAATTAAAATTTTTGAAACTCGTGATCTTAAACATATCATAACATTTTTGCGATTATAAAAATTTATCATCAAAGGTAAAGTGAAGTTTAGTTCGAATATTGTCAAATTGAGAAAGATATCATTTTTATTAAAACAAGCCAAAAAAAAAATAGAATCACATGAACGATTTATGATAATCTGGAATGAAGGAAGTAGTTTTGCCGGTCCGATGATCGAGTTGATTCTATGATTATAAGTTCATTTCACACCGGATCAGGCCGCTGCTGCCAAGTCCAATATGGTTGGAACCCATAATAAAAGATTGAAAACAATTCCGTGAATGAATGCGTGCTCTGATTGTAACAGTGTTGAATGAACGGCTGAATTGAAAGTAGTTCGAGTAACTTTAAATGTGATCCCGATATTTATTCTAAAGAACCGACGATTCTAAAACCTCTTTATTTATAAAATGGGTAATGTGTGAAAAGGATAGCTTAATACAGTTGGCACGCTACTCTTTCCTTTATCTGTGACTCTCACTAACTAAGGTTTTGTGTCAACATCATGGTTGTTGATATCCATTGAAACTCAAGAATGTGGACCCATTATTTAGCAAATCAGAATTTCCAAAATTTCAAATTTGTTTCCAAAATTCCCCAGCTGAATATTCAACAAATTTAGGAAACAAGGGACTAGGGAAGGGCCAGTTCAGTTGTGCCTTCTTTTCCAATTTTCTATTTCTTAGGCTTCCAATTTGTTCCTGAATCTCCTATCTGAATATTTAACAATTTCAAAAGGACAATGGAGGGCCAGTTGTACTCTTTTTTTTTTTTTTAATTTCTAATTTCTACGATTTCCAATTTATTCACTGAATTCCCCGTCTGGCCCGGCTGTGCCTTCATTTTTTAATATATTTAAATATGTAGACTTTCAATGATTGGAGGGAGCTCCATTAATTATCGCCTCAAAAGAAGTATATTAGTAGTATAACTCTTTTAGTTCATCATATTGCTTGCAGCATGCTTGCCAATAAGTATTCCTTTTCAAAATTCCACTTTGCCGAATATATGTATATCATGCTTCCAACCGAATATCTCACCCGGCGACTTCAGACTTGAGTTTTTTTTTCTTCTAATCTTTGTAACTACTAACTACTGTAAACTAAACTATCTTCAGAGACTTCCCTCAAGTTATGCTTTGTCATATTAATATTCTTTGCGGTTTACGATATTATACATCACT
>AWOL01S0008034.1:197316-226783 GCA_000715115.1 Nicotiana otophora | reverse complement strand
CCCCGTTTCCTGTAATGAGCGATCATATCTTGCCCTTAAGGTATGTGCCAAACTACAGCCTTTCCGTCGTATGGCCTGTAATCGCACTAGTTATAAATACTCCTCTTATCGTATCTGCTGCCCCGGTATATACGATCTCGCCGTTACCTCCCATGACCAAGACTAACAACTATCGCCTCCTAATGCTTATGATGACTAATACTACTCTCCTGAGATTACTTTCAGGGGTCTCGTCTCCATACAGTCAGACCCCTAAGTACGAGTCACCCGTAGATAATGAAAAGGCTATCAAAACGGGAGAGAAGAACTAGACAATCATGAAAGTAAAAAGCTTGGAACAATCTCTAAGGAACATGCAAGGTACCTGAGGCCTAACAAATATGTCTTACAAAGATTTGTATTTTTTCCCCGATGTCCAGCTACCTGTGGGAGTCAAGATGCCAAAATTTGAAGTATACAATAGGCATGGGGATTCGGTAGCTCACTAGGGAAGCTATTGCATCAAGATGAGAGTTGTGGCTGGAAAAATAAATTGTTGATGGCATTGTTTAGTCAAAGTCTGAGTGGTTTCTGCTCCGAATAGTACACGCTCCAAGACTCTAGCAAATGGTATACATTGGATGACATGGCTCAATCTGTTCTTTATTATTTCCAATATAATTTGGACATTATTCCAGATTGTGCCTCCCTATCCAAGATGACGAAGAAGCCCAGCGAGAGCTTCCGAGAATATGGGAATAGATGGAAGGAGTAAGCTACTCCAGTCAACCCGCCAATGGAAGAATGTGAAATGGTTGATTGTTTCGTCAGAGCTCAAGACCACACTCACTTCAGCCACTTGGTCACAGCTATGGGTAGACCCTTCAATGATGTTGTAAAAATAAGAGAGTTGGTAGAAGAAGGAATCAAATCAAGTAATATCCTCAGCTATTCTACTTTATGGGCCACTAAACATGCAATTTAGTACGGGTTCGTGGGCCTCACAATCCGAAAGAAGAAGGAGGAGGGGTCGATGATGGCATCAGGGTACAGATAAATTCAAAGGGGGCAAACTCACCCCTATATGTAAATTCAGCAAGGGCAGTCCAGCTACCCTCAACATTGTTATTCCCCGCCACTTCCTCAATACTTCGTAGCTCCTCCATAGTATAAAGGGTTTAATTCCCAATCCTATGCTCGACCTCCTAATCAACAGTTATGGGCACCAGCTCCAAGGATCCCCCAACCTCAGCAGCAAAATGTTTTGGCACCCTACAATACTTGTCCAAGTAGGAGTATGGACGACAACAGAGGCCAGTAGAAAAATGTACTCCATCGGCTGAATCGTACTCTAGTTTGTTCCAAAAGTTTAAGAAATTAGGCATGATTGGACCCATCGTATCCCACCATATGCTTCTTCTTACTGTCAAATGTGAGGGAAACTATGCAATGCGAGTCATGGATTATGGACGATTGAGGGTAGATGTATGCCCTCTCTCTACCTTGCAAAGCATGACGATTAATACAGATAGAATCCGACCTAACAATATCCGCATTCGGGCTTTTGATGGCTCAATGAGAGATACCATTGGGAAAATCAACCTCATCATGACAATTGGTCAGGATGATTTTGCAATTGTCTTCCAAGTATTGGACATGAAAACTTTGTACAACTTTCCCTTTGGAAGGCCATGGATCCATATGGCTCGAGCTGTGCCATCCCCTTGCATCAGATGCTCAAGTTTGAATATGTCAGACAAGAAATTATTGTTCACAGAGAAGATGAATCATCCATTTATAAGGACCCATTGATACCGTGTATTGAGGCCAAGGAATGGAGCAGGTCCATTGTCTATCAGGATTTCGCGATCACGTCCTTAACCTCGCGAATGCATTGAAAAAATACCCACCAACCAGAATTGACCCTTCATGATAGAGACCCTCTCCTCGCAAATGCGGAAGAGGAAACCAGATGCACAAATATCAGCAACTCCTCCAAGTTAATAATCAGTTCGAACGTGATCCAAATCATACTTAAGGCGCCCGGGACCCCATCCAAATATACCAACAAGTCCAAAAATACGATACAGACTTATTCGAAGCCTCAAATCACATCAAACAACAGCGAAACCACGAATAGCACCCCAATTCTTGCTTATTGAACTAATAAACTTCCAACATTATAGAACTAATGCCGAATCATACCAAACTAATTCCGAATGACCTTAAATTTTGTACACAAGTCATAAATGACACAACAGACCTATTCCAAATTCCGGAATAAATATCTGACCCTGATATCGACAAAGTCAACTCTCGATCAAAGCTCTCAACCTTCCAAACCTTTAACTTTCTAACTTTTGCCAAAAGATATCAAACTAACCTATAGACCTCCAAATCAACATACAGATATAAGCCTAAGTCCAAAATCATCATACGAGCTATCAGAACCATCAAAACATCATTTCGAAGTCATCTAAACAAAAGTCAAACTCCGGTCACTCTTCCAACCTAAACTTTCAACCTTGGGACTATGTGTCCCAATTCACTCCAAAACATCCCCGAAACTATACCAACCACCCCGGTAAGTCACATAACCACAAATGAACATAGAATAAGCAATAAACAGGGGAATCGGGCCTTCGTTTTATCTCCCTTAGCCTTCGTTTTAATTCTTTGTGTGATATAATTGAGTGATCATTATGTCCTGACAATGTTTAAATGTCTCCGGACTTTAACTAAAATCTCTATGTCTCCGGACTTTAACTGAAATCTCCATGTCCAGATGTTCTGTTTTTCCTCTGTGTCTGATTGTAGTTTTTTCTAAGTCTATGTTCTGATTGTTTCATCTATTTCATGTTAGTCTTCTTTTTTCTGCTTTTGATAGTTAGTTTGTTAATCATTGCAATCACATTACATGTCTTTGCTTAATCGTTATGTTCTTGTTTCCTTATGTTGGTTGGTAGATTAAGTGTAGTTACTTGTTTTTTAAATTAGTTTAGAACTGGTAGGTTTGGTACTGATATTGGTATAATGTTGAGGGATAAAAGATGATTACTAAAGTAGGGTACAAAGTAGTTTTCTTTTACTATTTTAAGCATGCTTAGAGTACAACTACTTTGTGTCTGAAATTGGTACAGAAGGACGGTCCTTTCCCCTATGGGCAGTCCTTTGGGCAAGTTTTGGGTGAACAAGGTCAGTCCTTTCAGTGAACCAAAATCTGTCCAAAAGGCTTACATTTTCCTACCTAAGAGCCTTTTCTTCCCCACTTAAGGGGACACACTCGAGCACACACTCTAGAGCTTTGTGAGTAGTATCTTGAGTATAAAATCTTTTCAAATAAGAGAACACTTGGAGCCTTCAAACACTGATTTGCTGTAGTTTCCACCACTGTTACTGCTGATTCTATTTGTTGGTTTGAAGCAGCTTTGGTATCAAAAGTCTTGTTGCTGTTTCTTCTCGAATTTCTGCATTAAGATATTCTCATTTATCTTTGTAATGCTCACTTGAATACAATAAGTGATGATATAATGTTGTAAGCTCATTCCAGTTTGTTTCCAACTTGTCTATCTTGATTTTGTTAGAAATATGCATGTAAGTTTGTGTCTGAATATATGTTAACGTTTCAGTTTGCAATGACTGATTATGAGCCTCATGTTTGTCACTATTTAAATTGTTTCAATTGCTATAATATCAGATTTTAAGAGCTATTTTACGGCTTCCATAATGAGTACAAGTTTAATTGATTTGTTTTTAGATTTCTAAAGAAACGAGGTCATGCTCGTGTATTGAAGTTGGATTTTCAGATCTGTAGTTGTAATTTGCTGGCCACTCATTTTAAACAACAACAACAACCCAGTATAATCCCACTAGTGAGGTCTGGGGAGGGTAGTGTGTATGCAGACCTTACCCCTGCCCTGAGGCAGAGAGGCTGTTTCCAATGGACCCTCGGCATCCTTCCCTCCAAGAACTCCCACCTTGCTCTTGGGACGACTCGAACTCACAACCTCTTGGTTGGAAGTGGAGGGCGCTTACCATCAGAGCCACTCATTTTATTTTTCCAAAATGTTTAGATATCTAAAAGTTAATCTTAGAGTTTAAGCGGCGTTGAGTGTTTTAGGCTGTTGAAGGTCAGTAGTTAGCACCTATTCTGTCAGTTTCCAATTGTTCAAGACCTTGATAGCTTGTGTTGTGATAATACATGGCATTTGAGATTTAAGAATGGGGTTTAGATCATCAAATAATCTAGATCTCATCACGTCACTAAACAAGTTGTTGCGTAAGCTCATGACTGCAAGGTTTCGTGGAACTTGGCAACATTTTAAGGGTATTATTAACTAGTTCTCGTTAACTTTATTTTTACGTTGAAATTTCTTTAGTTGGGTCAACGAAGAATTTTGGGGTTTAGTCATGCATAGTTTGGTTTTAATTAGTTAGTCTTAAATTTGTAGTTTCGTTATTGGTTAGTTTAGAGTAGTTAGCTCATTTTCCTAGCAAATTAGCAAAGCTATCCATATTTTGAATAATGAGTTAGCTCTTCCTTCTCTGTTTCTGTAACGACCTGGCCGGTCGTTTTGAATATTTTAGCCACATTTTCCCTTTGGATTATTTACATATGTGTATTTCTTGTTATGTGACTTGCGGAGGCGGTTGGTTTGGCTTCGATGAAGTTTGGATGGAATTGAAACACTTAGTATCAAGGTTGGATATTTAAGCTGTAAGAATTGACCGGAGCTTAACTTTTGTGTAGACGATCCCGGAATGGAATTTTGATGGTTCCAATAGGTTTGTTGATAATTTTGGACTTATGCGTATGTCCGGATTTGGATTTAGAAATCTGTAAGTTGATTTGGTTCTATTTGGCGAAAGTTAGAAAGTTAAAAGTTTGTAAAGTTCATAGGTTTGACCGGGAGTTGACTTTGTTGATATCGGGTTCGGATTGTAGTTCTGGGAGTTGAAAAAGGTCTTTTGTGTCATTTGGGACTTGTATGCAAAATTTGAGGTTCTTCCAAGTTGATTTGATGTGGTTCGGCATAAATTTTGAAAGTTGGAAGTTCATTAATTCCTTAGGCTTGAATTGAGGTGCGATTCATAGTTTTGATAGTGTTTGTGTGATTTGAGGCCTCGAGTAGGACCGTGTTATATTTTGGGATTAGTTGGTGTGATTGGACGGGGTCTCGAGGGCCTCGGGTGTGTTTCAGATTATTTTAGATTAAGTTGGCATAGCTGAAGATTTCTAAGTTTTGATGTTTTCCCATATGCCGAATTTTGGTCACAGATGCGGGCATGGAGCTGCAGAAGCGTATCTGGTCTGGAGGAGTCAGGGGCCGCATATGTGGAAATGGGGCGCACTAGCGCTACCGCAGATGCAGTTGAGTGATCGCAGATGCGATTGCTCGGGTTTTAAGTGAGACTCACGGATGCCTATAATATTTCGAGTGTTTGGTCATTTTTCAGTATTTTGAGTTGTTGAGCTCGGCTAGAGGTGATTTTTGGAGGGCTCTACAATTGAAGGGTAAGTGCACTTTACTCGGTTTTGTTGATAGATATTGATTACCCATGGATTATTACACCTAGTTTATGTGAATTAAAGGTGGAATTTGGAATTTTTTTAATATGAGTTTGGAGAGTGAAAATTAGTGATTTGAGGGCCGATTTGAGGTTAGTTGTGGATGAAACACACATATTTGGACTCGTATTGGAATGAGAGTTCGGAATATATGAGTGTTAACGGTTTCTGGGGTGCGGGGCCGGAGTTAACAGTTTGAGTTGACTTTGCATAATTGATTCAAGATCATAGCTTTATTTTTTGGGGTTGTTTCCTATGGCTTTTATTGATGATATTAAGGTTTGTTAGCTAAATTTGAGTCGCTCGAAGGCCGATTTATGTGGGAAGGGATTTTTAGAGTATTGATTCACGTGCATCGAGATTAGTAACATATCTATACCTAGTTTGAGGGTAATTATCCATGTGGACTATGATACTTGAGATTTGGTGTGAGTGATGCACGTGCTAGGTGGCGGGCGTGTGTGCGTACATCGGGCCATTCATGATCCGGGTAGAGTTGAGGCTACTATGACACTTAGTTTCCATCATGCCTCGGTATTTCCGTATTTCTTACTCTACTTGTATGACTACTTGAGTTGTTAATCATGTTAGGGATCATGTCTAGGCTATGTGCTTTCCTATTGAGACATGTTAGGGCTGTTGTTGCTATTTTAAGCTATTTGCCTTAATTGTAGTCATATTCTCAGTCATAAGTTTTCATCCGCATATTATATCTCGATATCACATGCTGCTGATGCCTTCTATATGTGATACTGTTTGGGTTGAGTTCTATAGGACGTGAGCCATTGAGACTTGAGCGGTTTATGACCGATATGGGCCGTAAAATCATATTGTGATTTATATTAGATCGTGTTGCACGCCGCAATGGATTGATATTTGTATCGGGTTGCACACCACAATAATTATATTGATTCTTGGCTTATATTCAATCAGCACTTGGGCAAGGAGATGCCCCTCCGGAGTCTGGTATTCATAAAGAGCGCAAGCACATGGTTATATATGTGCTTTGGTGAGGGGCAATTGTGCCAGGCAAATATACATGTTGTGTGTGGTTGTGTGTGTGATGGGGATGGGCACTTATTTTAGGAATCGTGAGTGTGCTGAGTGTGAGTGTACCCTGGTGGTTTCATTTGATGCTATTGACTTGTCATGTATATTTGACATGTAGGCATAGAGATGCATTTTTCTCATGTTAGATGGTAAATGAAATGTCTTACCTATTGTTGAAAGTTTGGAAATCACAATTTCTTTAATAAACTCATGTTTTAGTGATTTTGGTGGTAATATTGGGATTTGACTGTTATACTTGGAAAGCATGTCCAATATTTCGTATTTGTGAACGAGTTGAACATGATATCTCTTGGGTCGTTTACATTATTTTCATTATAATATCATGTGTAGTCGTTGATTATTGGTATTGGACGCTGACCTTCTTTCGAGCTCATCACTGCTTTCAGTACGAGGCTAGGTTTGTTAATTATTAAGTATATGGGGTCGATTGTACTCATACTACACTCTGCACTTTATGTGCAGATCCAAGTACTACTGGGCGTGGTGATTGTCACGCCCCAAAACTGTGGAGCGCGACCAACGCTCAACCGAGTGAACCCGACCGAGCAAGCCTGTTAGATTTCTTCTACCCAAACTCATTCATGAATAAAGTGAATATATGTTTTCCTTAATTAAATAATAAAGTGGTTGTGTCTGCAATTACCAATTCCTTACCATAAGTTTCACCATTTATAAAGTCTCAAATAGACAAGTAATACAATCACAACATATCATAGTTTGTCTTTCCCAGTACCAATACACAACCCACACTATGTCTACGGAGCCTCTATAGATAAGGAAGAGTACAATGATAATGCCGGCAACAAGGCCCGGCTATACCTCAACCATAATACATAACGAACAAAAGATACATGACCCCGGGATGAAGTGGGGCTCACCAAGTCAGCTGGGAAGAAGGTGTACTGCTATCACTGATCAATGTCTCCTGTTGTGGAACCACATGCATCAATTTAAAAATGCAGCGCCCCCGGCAAAAGGGACGTTAGTACCGTCGAATAGTACTAGTATGAAAACTAAACACCAATTTAAAAATTTAGAAATATAAGATAATTATGATGAACCAGTGCGGTAATAGAATAATATAGATAACTGTCTCAACCATAGCAAGCTTATTAAAAGCTATCAACAACATTTATAGGATTTAAGATGAGATCCTCTATAACCATCTTCACACAAAGAGGCCCCGCCGCCTCACCCGATGTATGCAGGTGGAGGTGTACATATAATACCATAACTATAATCAAGCGGCCCTGCTGCCTCACCTCAATATATACGGGTGGATGTACAACCACAGTACCAAGAACCTACACAAAGCGGCTATGCCACCTCACCCCAATGTATGCGGGTGGTGGTGCCACAACAATACCAAAACAATACACAAAGCGGTCACACTGCCTTACCACAATGTAAGCGGGTGGAGGTGCAGTCCCACAATATCATAATCCCTACACAAAGCGGTCATGCCGCCTCACCCCAATATATATATGCGGATGGAGGTATATCACAATCATAATCTCTATACCATAATCCCCACACAAAGCGGTCATGCCGCCTCACCCCAATATATGCGGGTGGAGGTGTATCACAATCACAATCGCTACACAATTTGGCATACTAGCTTTCACATAAATCACGATTAGAAATTATAACATGTGGATACATAATCCATAGTTGTGGACACATCCTCAATTTATAATGCAATATGATAAGAGCATTTGAAACACGAATTGAACATATAACTTCACCACGAAACTTATCGGAATACTCCATTTATAATCGACATCTCGGAACTTACAAGGATATTGGAAATTTCAATTCTTAAAGAAGAGTTTAGCCAACATACCTCAATTGAGCTTCCTTACACTTTAAATGTTCCGAAATTCTTAGCAACTTCAATCTCTAGGATAAAGACCTAGTGAGCTTCCCTTCTTAATCTTTCAAATATTGAGCAAGAATTGAAGAACAATTATTGAAGAATCACCTTCTCACTCTAGGGTACTCTCTCTCACTCTAAAATGTCAGATAATAGCTAAAAAATGACCCAAAGAGTGTATTTAACGAAATAGGGTCGGGTTTTAAAAACCCAAAAATGGAGCTCCGGAACAAGGATCGCATACGCGATCGCATAACCGATATGCGGACCGCATATTAGTCGCATAGTTGGTTACAAAATAGCCAAAAGAACTGTCTGTGCATGTGGTCACTAAGCAGTCCGCATAACCCTTATGCGGTCGCATAATGCACCGCATAACAGTTATGCGGTCGCATAATGCACCGCATAACAGTTATGCGGTCGCATAGTCGACCACATAATTGCTTCCAATGGGCCCAAATAACTGACTCACTCTGCGGCCATTATGCAGTCCGTAGAGTGATTCTGCGGTCGCATAATGGACCGCAGAAATGCACTTTTCCGCCAAAAAGTTTTCTTTACTTTCCGGCACCACGAAACATTATTTTCTTTTGCAAACTTTTATGGGGCCTTACATTATCCCCTACTTAGGATCAATCATCCTCGAATGAGGGTCAAAATTTGTTATTAGCGTCTTATGCAACTCAGTTTTTCATACCACACCAGCAGCCCCAAATTTGACTAACTCCCTAAATTTCCAAATATTTTGCCAGAGTTTCCTTTGTAATTAGTCCTATCCACCTGTCAGAGAGCCCCAAAAACACATCCTAACAACATATACATATTCCAGCGACATAACATAATGCAAAACAACACTAACTGTGGCCTTATCAGTAATATATTTCCAGAAAGGAACACCCTTAACACCAAATGTACAAGTCATACATATTTCATAGGAATATCCCTTAGCATTTTCATAAGGCACAACTCATAATTACATGATTATTCGAATAAATAAGGA
The DNA here is from genome assembly GCA_000715115.1 of Nicotiana otophora. Lineage (NCBI taxonomy): Eukaryota > Viridiplantae > Streptophyta > Magnoliopsida > Solanales > Solanaceae > Nicotiana > Nicotiana otophora. The sequence goes on along the minus strand of AWOL01S0008034.1, from coordinate 217,291 downwards.
TACTTTTTCTTCATTTCTTCTTCGACCTCCTCCCAAGTAGCCTCTTCAACCTGTTGGTTTCGCCATAACACTTTTACGGATGCAATTTCTTTATTTCTCAACTTTCGGACTTGTCGATCAATAATAGAAACTGGAATCTCTTCATAAGTCAATTCTTTATATACCTCAATAGTCTCCACCGGAACAATGACTGTCAGGTCTCTAACTACTTTCTTTAACATGGACACATGACACGGGGTGTACTAATGACATTTCAGGTGGTAGCTCAAGCTTGTATGCTACCTCACCGATCCTCTGAATGATTTTGTATGGTCCGACATACCTCGGACTCATTTTTCCTTTCTTACCAAATCGCATTACACCCTTCATGAGGGAAACTTTCAAAAATATCCAATCATCTTCTTTGAATTCTAAATCTCTACGACGGACATTCGAATAGGATTTCTGACGACTCTGAGCAGTCTTCAACTGCTCCTTAATTATTTTAAATTTTCCATAGCCTGATGCACGAGGTCTGGCCCTATCAACTCTCTTTCCCCAATTTCGAACCACCCAACGGGAGATCTACATCTCCTACAATATAAAGCCTCGAACGGTGCAATTTGAATGCTAGCATGATAGCTATTGTTATATGCAAATTCTATGAGTGGTAAATGATCATCCCAGCTACCTTTGAAGTCTATAACACAAGGGCGCAACATATCCTCAAGCATCTGAATAGTCCGCTCTGCCTGCCCGCAGTCTGCGGGTGAAAGGCTCTACTAAGATTCACTTGAGTACCCAAACCTTGCTGAAATTTCTTCCAAATATTAGCAGTGCATTGTGCCCCCCGATCAGAAATGATGGAAACTGGGGTTCCATGCAACCTGACTATTTCTTTGATATACAACTGAGCATACTGCTCCGCTGTGTCGGTAGACTTAACCGGCAAAAAGTGTGATGACTTCGTGAGCCGATCCACAATCACCCAAATTGAGTCAAACTTGCGCGAAGTGCGCGATAATCCTACCACAAAGTCCATATTAATCATTTCCCACTTCCACAATAGAATTTCTGTCTTTTGTGCCAACCCACCAGGCCTTTGGTGTTCGGCCTTCACTTGCTGACAATTCGGACATCTTGCCACAAAGTCTGCCACATTCCTCTTCATATCATTCCACCAATAGACTTCCTTGAGATCATGATATATTTTTGTAGAACCTGGGTGCACGGAATACCTAGTAGTGTGAGCTTCAGTCAAAATTCTTTCACGGAGTCCATCCATATTTGGAACACATAGTTTCCCTTGGTACCTTAGTGTACCATCATCCATGGCAAGAGAAAAGGCCATGGTCTTATGTTTATGAATCCCCTCTTTCAATTACACCAACAATGAATCGTTGTATTGCTTCTCTTTGACTTCAACAACAAGCGATGATTCAGCCCTATTTTGCACAATTACCCCTCCTTCACTAGAGTCCGTAAGACGAACTCCCAAACTAGCCAATCGGTGAACTTCTTTGGCTAATGGCCTTTTGATATGCCTTCAAGTGTGCTAAGCTACCCATAGATCTTCAGCTAAGAGCATCTGCCACAACATTAGCCTTCCCTGAATGGTATAAAATATCATTGTCATAATCCTTGAGTAATTCAAGCCATCTTCTCTGCCTTAGATTCCATTCCTTCTATTTGAAAATATATTGAAGGCTCTTATGGTCCGTGAATATATCCACATGGACCCCATATAAATAATGACGCAAAATTTTTGATGCAAATACCACTACCGCAAGTTCTGAATCATGTGTTGGATAGTTCTTTTCATGATTCTTTAGTTGCCTAGAAGCATAAGCTATCACCTTCCCATGTTGCATTAATACACACCCAAGCCCGATTCTTGAAGCATCACACTATACCACAAATCCATCTATACCTTCTGGTAGAGTCAACACCGGCGCCGTAGTCAATCTTGCTTTCAATTCCTGGAAACTTCTTTCACAAGCATCTGAGCATTGGAACTTAATTGCTTTCTGCGTCAATTTAGTCAATGGGGAGGCAAGAGTATAAAACCCCTCCACAAACTTTCTGTAATGCGAATCTCTGTTGGAGTTGTAGGCCTCGGCCAATTCTTCACAGCTAAAATTTTCTGAGGATCAACCTTAATTCCCTTACTAGAAACTACATGACCCAAGAATATGACTGATTCAAGCCAAAATTCACACTTTGAAAACTTTGCATATAACTGGTGCTGATGCAGGGTTTGCAGAACTACCCTGAGATGATCGGCATGGTCTTCTCAACTTTGTGAATATACAAGAATATCGTAATAAACACTATCACAAAAGAGTCGAGGAATGGCTTAAAAACTCGATTCATAAGATCCATGAAGGCTGCTGGGGAATTTGTTAGCCCAAAAGACATCATCAGATATTCAAAATGCCCATATCGGGTCCTAAAAACGGTTTTCAGAATAACCTGCTCCCTGATCTTCAATTGATGATACCCGGATCTTGAATCAATTTTGGAGAAGTACCTGGCACCTTCCAATTGAACAAACAAGTCATCTATCCGTGGCAGTGGATACTTATTCTTGATTGTGACCTTATTAAGCTGTCGATAGTCAATACACATTCTCAACGACCTATCTTTCTTTCTTACAAAAAGGACCAGTGCGCCCCAAGGCGACACACTTGGCCGGATAAAACCCTTTTCTAACAAATCTCTCAATTGCTCCTTTAGCTCTTTCAATTCTGCCGGTGCCATTCTGTAGGGTGGAATAGATATAGGATGCATGCCTGGCATCACATCAATCCCAAAATCAATCTTCCTGTCTGCTGGGATCCCAGGGAGTTCATCCGGAAATACTCCTGGAAATTCATTCACAACAGGCATAAACTCGAGTGTAGGTCCCTCAGCATCGGTGTCCGTAACTCAGACCAAATGGTAAATACATCCCTTGTTGATCATTTTCGTGGCCNTTACGAAAAGGACCAGTGCGCCCCAAGGCGACACACTTGGCCGGATAAAACCCTTTTCTAACAAATCTCTCAATTGCTCCTTTAGCTCTTTCAATTCTGCCGGTGCCATTCTGTAGGGTGGAATAGATATAGGATGCATGCCTGGCATCACATCAATCCCAAAATCAATCTTCCTGTCTGCTGGGATCCCAGGGAGTTCATCCGGAAATACTCCTGGAAATTCATTCACAACAGGCATAAACTCGAGTGTAGGTCCCTCAGCATCGGTGTCCGTAACTCAGACCAAATGGTAAATACATCCCTTGTTGATCATTTTCGTGGCCTTAAGGTAAGAAATAAACCTACCTTCGGCACTACATCATCACCCATCCACTCAATAACTGGCTCATTTGGGAATTCGAACCTAACAGTTCTGGTTCGGCAATCAAGCTTGGCAAAATAAGTGTAAAGCCAATCAATCCCCATTATCACATCAAAATCGACCATTCTCAATTCAATAAGATCGGCCACGGTGTCTCGACCACGCAATGTGACAACACAATCCCTATACACCCGCGCAGCCAAAATAGACTCACCAACTGGAGTAGATACAGAGAACGGCTCATGAAGCTGTTCTGGTTCTATCCCAAATTCCATAGCAACATAAGGTGTGACATATGACAAAGTGGAACCGGGATCAATAAGAGCATATACATCATGAGATTGGACAGTCAATATACCTGTGACAACATCTGGAGAAGCCTCTGATTCACGACGTCTCCGCATAACATAAAATCTGATGGCTCCTCCCGAATTCTGTGCACCACCCCTAGCTGCACCACGCCCCGCGGGCGCTAGGGTACCTCGAGCTGGAGGTGCTGTCGATGTAGTAGCTGCAGAATTAACTGGTTGTGCCGCACCTCTGCCCATATTTTGGCTGGATGAGCGGCAATCTCTCTGAATGTGACCCCTCACACCACACCCATAGCATACTGGTAGGTCCATGAAGTAGGACGCAAAGTGCATCCTCCCACACTTAGGGCAAAGAAGCCTCCGCTATTGAAACCTTCTGTCGGGCCGACCCTGCTGGTGGGGTCCCATGTTGCCCTGACTGGGTCCAGATGACTGTGCACCCATCGAATGATTGAGATGGTCCTGATGATGCTCCCCTGAATGCCGACCTACCACCACCACCACCGGAAGAACCACCAAAGTTGCTCGCGGACTGGGCCTTGCTGCTACTGTGATGCTCCATTCTATTCTTCAATTTGCGGGTCTCTGTGGCTTGAGCAAATGCCACCGTCTTACCATAGTCCATATCGGAATTCAAGGCAGTTGTAGAGGCCTCATTGATAACCAAGGGGCTAAGGCCCTATATAAACCGGCGCACTCTAGCCTCCATAGTGGGCAACATGTGAATAGCATCTTGGACAGGCACGCAAACTCCATATGGTACTCCCACACATTCATACTACCCTACTTCAGGCTTTCAAAATCAACGACACTAGATGCCTTAGTTTCGACAGGCAAAAAATGATCCATAAAGGCATCTGTGAACTCACCCCACCTTGCCGGAGGGCTTCCCTCCTGACGGGATTCCTCCCACAACTCAAACCAAGAGTAGGCCACCCCTTTCAGGCGGTAGGAGGCCAATTCTACTCCCTCCGTCTCTGTAGAATGCATAACCCGGAGAGTTTTGTGCATCTCATCAATGAAGTCCTGGGGGTCCTCCTCGGGATCAGCACCCGCAAACACTGGAGGATCTAACTGAAGAAAATTGTTCACCCTAGAACTAGCAGATTCCCCTGGATGGCTGGAAGAAATAGGCCCAACACTCGATCTCTGGGCCTGAGAATCCACTATCTGTGTCAACATTTGTATGGCTCCCCTAATATCAATATCAGACACATCAAAATCGAAAGCTGGAGCTGGAGGTGGAACTGGAATATCAGTTGGAGGGACCGTTGCACCCTCAGTAGGTGTAGGGACAGGTGCGCTCTAATCAGTTGTAGTAGAGTCGGGCAGTGTAGTAACTGGAGAAATATCCTCACTCCTCGGCTGCTCACCCACATCATCAATTATAGGGTCAACTATCACTCCTAGGGTGACATTGGCTCTTTGGCCAGTTCTTGCCTTCTTCTTAGTTGCCATGTACTAAACATTATAGCAACAGAGGAGTTAAAGGAGGAACAATCTTACAACCAGCTTTATCGCACGATCAAGAATATGAAAGAAGGGTATTATTCCTAAATGCCCTTGTAGCATCCTAATTATAGAGGTGGTCGAAAACACACTGATAATAAGGACACTACTAGACACGGCTCTGAGACATCATAGGACACTTTAAAACCTTAGGCTCTGATACCAAGTTTGTCACGCCCCAAAATCGTGGAGCGCGACCGGCGCTCAACCGAGTGAACCCGACCGAGCAAGCCTGTTAGATTTCTTATACCCAAACTCATTCATGAATAAAGAGAATATATGTTTTCCTTAATAAAATAATAAAGTGGTTGTGTCTGCAATTACCAATTCCTTACCATAAGTTTCACCATTTATAAAGTCTCAAATGGACAAGTAATACAACCATAACATATCATAGTTTGTCTTTCCCAGTACCAATACACAACCCACACTATGTCTACGGAGCCTCTATAGATAAGGAAGAGTACAATGATAATGCTGGCAACAAGGCCCCGGCTATAATTCAACCATAATACATAACGAACAAAGGATACATGACCCCGGGATGAAGTGGGGCTCACCAAGTCAGCTGGGAAGAAGGTGTACTGCTATCACTGATCAATGTCTCCTGCTGTGGAACGACATGCATCCATTTAAAGATGCAGCGCCCCCGGCAAAATGGACGTTAGTACCGTCGAATAGTATTAGTATGAAAACTAAACACCAATTTAAAAATTTAGAAATACAAGATAATTATGATGAACCAGTGCAACAATAGAATAATATAGATAACTGTCTCAACCATAGCAAGCTATTAACAACATTTATAGGATTTAAGATGAGATTCTCTATAACCATCTTCACACAAAGCGGCCCGGCCGCCTCACCCGATGTATGCAGGTGGAGGTGTACGTATAATACCACAAATATAATCAAGCGGCCCTGCCGCCTCACCTCAATATATGCGGGTGGATTTATAACCATAGTACCAAGAACCTACACAAAGCGGATATGCCGCCTCACCCCAATGTATGCGGGTGGTGGTGCCACAACAATACCAAAGCCATACACAAAGCGGTCGTACCGCCTCACCCCAATGTAAGCAGGTGGAGGTGCAGTCCCACAATATCATAATCCCTACACAAAGCGGTCATGCCGCCTCACCCCAATATATATATGCAGGTAGAGGTGTATCACAATCACAATCTCTATACCATAATCCCCACACAAAAAGGTCATGCTGCCTCACCCCAATATATGCAGGTGGAGGTGTATCACAATCACAATCTCTACACAATTTGGTATAATAGCTTTCACATAAATCACGACTAGAAATTATAACATGTGGATACATAATCCATAGTTTGGGACACATCCTCAATTTATAATGCAATATGATAAGAGCATTTGAAACACGAATTGAAGATATAACTTCACCACGAAACTTATCGGAATACTCCATTTATAATCGACATCTCGGAACTTACAAGGATATTTGAAATTCGAATTCTGAAAGAAGAGTTTAGCCAACATACCTCAATTGAGCTTCCTTACACTCTAAATGTTTTGGAATTCTTAGCAACTTCAATCTCTAGGATAAAGACCTAGTGAGCTTCCCTTCTTAATCTTCCAAATCTTAAGCAAGAATTGAAGAACAATTATTGAAGAATCACCTTCTCACTCTAGGGCACTCTCTCTCACTCTTAAATGTCATATAATAGCTCAAACATGACCCAAAGAGTGTATTTAACAAAATAGGGTCGGATTTTAAAAACCCAAAAATGGACCTTCAAAATAAGGTATGCGATCGCATAACCGATATACGGACCGCATATCGGTCGCATAGTTGGTTACAAAATAGCCAAAAGAACTATCTACGTATGCGGTCACTATGCGGTCCACATAACCGTTATGCGGTTGCATAATGCATCGCATAACAGTTATGCGGTCGCATAGTCAACCGCATAATTGCTTCCAATTAGCCCAAATAACTAACTCACTCTGCAACCATTATGCGGTCCGCAGAGTGATTAGAAATGCACTTTTCCGCCAAAAAGTTTTCTTTACTTTTCGGTGCATTGTTTAACCCAAAAAGTCTGAGCCGCTGCGAGCTGGCGACGAAAAACCAATTCAGTACCACGAAACATTATTTTCTTTTACATAATTTTACGGGGCCTTACAGTTATTGCTAGAGTTCGCACCAATTCCAACTTGTGGAGACTATGAGGTAGCTGCTATGTCATTTGCAGACCTTAAGATTCTCTTTTGTTTATTTCTATTATCACTGTTCTATTATTCAAACTATTTTTTATTGAGGATTTGACTTTGTATTTTGAGATTCTGTAGAGCTTATGTACTCGTTGACACCAGATCATTTGGATAGTTCTACTTGCAATAGTTTGCTACTTTTAGATATTTTATGGTTATTCCACTATTGAGATTATTAAGTTCTATTATCTAAGTTTACTGTTATTGTGAAACTGTTGGCTTGCCTAGCAAGCAGAGTTAGGAGCTGTCATGGTTCCTGTGGGAGTTTGGGTCTTGAAAGATTGGTATCTGAGCCAGGTTGCCTAGGTCTCACAAGTCATGATCAAGTTTAGTAGAGTCTTGCGGATCGGTATAGAGATATATGTAATTATCTTCTAGAGGCTATCGAAATGTTAAGAAACTTCACTTTTTTGTATTCTTGTCATGCGGATTTGTTAATTCTGAAGTTTTAATCATTTCTCTCTTATTCTCTCACATATGGTGATGACAAATCCAGCCAGACCGTGCGAGCAGACCTTAGTGCCACGAGAGGCCGGGGTCGAGGTAGAGCTCAACCTAGAGCACGCGTAGCGGCACCTATTTTTGAGCCTCAATTAGAGAAGGAGGAGGAGATCCCTGTTCTGACCAAGCTAGCGGTAGTAGCTCAGGTCCTAGAGGGGTTCATCGGTACCCCAATACTGCAGGATGCCCTAATCCACTTGATTGGCCTTATGGAGAGTGTGGCCCAAGCCGATATATTTCCTGTGGCACCAGCCGTTTCTCAGGCTGAGGGAAAAACCCAAACTCCCTCTACTCACACTCCAAAGTAGATGGATCACGGGGATCAAACCCCGCCAGTTCTAGCAGTTGGGGCAGTTCAGCATGTTATTTCTTCACAGCTCAGAGATAGTTCCATGATGTCACCTGAGGTGCTAAAGAGGTTGGATAAGTTTTTCCCTTGCTTTGGTAGTACACCTTCTGAGGACCCCCGGGATTTCCTAGACCAGGTCAATTAGATACTACACAACATGAGCATAGTGGAGTCCAGCAGAGTTGATTTTACAGTATTTCAGATGCATGGTGCTGCCAAGAAGTGGTAGCAGGTGTATGTTCAGGGCAGGCCATCATGTTTACCTCCTCTCACGTGGGCCCAGTTCCCACAGTTGTTCTTAGAGAAGTTTATTCCCTTCACTCAGGGAGAGGACTTCCGCAGTCAATTTGAGTGCCTTTAGCAGGGTAGCATGACTGTTACTTAGTATCAGACCAAATTTTTGGATTTATCACGCCATGCTGCTATCCTGATCACTACTGAGATGGAGAGGGTGTACAGGTTTATAGATGGATTTACATATGGTATTAGGCTATAGATGGCAAGATAGAATGAGGATGATACTTCTTTTACTCGGGTTGTGGAGATTTCCAGGAGGATCGACCGTAATAGAGGTCAGGTTAGGAAGACGACCTCTAACAAGAGGCCATTTCAGTTTAGAGGATTTAGCGGTGCCTCGTATGGAGGCCGAGGTTGGTTTGCGAGGGGCCATTCTAGCAGACCGGTTTATCATTCGCCACCACCTAGATGAGGAGCATCAGTACAATCTTCGTTCAGTGCACTCCTAACTCAGAGCTCTTATCGCACTCCATCAATTTAGGGTTCGCCAGTACTTGGCTCTTACAGTGGATATTCTGGTTCACGGGGTCCAATTCAAACACCATAATCATTCCCAATTCGTGGTTTCTACGAGTGTAGGGTGTTGGGGCATGTAAGAAAGTATTGCCCCCACTTGCACAGAGGTCCAGTGTAGTAGGGGGCCAGACTATGACTCCCGCACTAGTTGCTACACCGCTCGCTCAGCCAGTTTGTGGTCGAGGTCATACGGGATGAGGTCGCCTTAGAGGGGGAGGCCAGTCAGGTGGTGGACCGACCCGTTGCTTTGAATTTCCCACCAATCTAGAGGCATTTGCTTTTGACGCCGTGATCACATGTATTATTTTTGCATGCCACAGGGATGGTTCAATGTTATTTGACGCTGGTTCCACTTATTTGTATGTGTCATCATACTTTGTTCGTTATTTGGATATGCCTCGTAAGTCTTTAGATATGCATGTTAATATATCTAAACTGGTGGATGATTCTATTGTGGTGGACCATGTATATCGGTCTTGTGTGGTTACTATTGGTGTTTATGATGCTAGAGTTGACCTCTTCTTGCTCAGCATGGTTGATATTTAGGCAATTTTGGGTATGGATTGGCTATCTCCGTACCATGCTATTCTTAATAGAAACGCTAAGATCGTAACATTGGCGATGCCAGGGTTGCCTAGGGTGAAGTGGAGATGTTCACTTGGTCACACTCACAGTAGAGTGATTTCATACTTGAAGGCTCAGTGGACGATCAAGAAGGGGTGCTTGGCGTACTTAGCTTTTGTGAGGGTTATTAGTGTTGATACTCCTACCGTTGAGTCAATACCAGTAGTGAGGGAGTTTCTAGAAGTGTTTCTAGTAGACCTACTGGGCATGTCACCCGACAGGGATATGGATTTTGGTATTGACTTGGTGCCGGGCACTCAGCCCATCTCTATTCCACCAAATCACATGGCACCGATGCAGTTGATGAAATTGAAGGAACAATTACATGAATTGCTTGATAAGCATTCAATCAAGCCTATAGTATTGCCTTGGGGGTGCACCAGTGCTATTTATGAAGAAGAAAGATGGTTCTATGAGGATGTGCATTGATTACAAATAGCTGAACAAGGTTATTATCAAGAACAAGCACCCACTACCGCGTATTGATGAATTATTTGATTTGTTGTATGGTTCTAGGGTGTTCTCGAAGATTGACTTGAGATCGGGGTGTCATCAATTGAATATCAGGGCTTCAGATATTCCTAAGATGCATTTCAGGACCCGTTATGACCATTATGAGTTCTTGATGAGGTCTTTTGGGATAACGAATGCCTTAGCAGCTTTCATGCACTTAATGAACAAATTATTTTTGTGCCTTATCTGGATTCCTTCGCCATAGTTTTCATGGATGATATATTGGTGAATTCTCGTGTTGGGAGGATCATGCACAACATTTGAGGATCGTGCTCCATAATTTGAGGAATAAGAAGTTCTATGCTATATTCTCCAAGTGCTAGTTTTGGTTAGACTCTGCATTCTTGGGTCATGTTGTATCTAGTGAGGGGATTATGGAAGATTCAAAGAAGATTGAGGTATTTAAGAGTTGGCCCAGACCGTCTACTTCAATAGAGATCTGAAATTTCCTTTGGTTGGCTGGGTAGTCTCGCCATTTTGTGGAGGGGTTTTCATTTATAGCAGCCCTATTGACTAGATTGATGCAGAAGGGTTCCCCATTCAGGTGGTTTGATGAGTGTGAGGAGAGCTGTCAGAAGCTTAAGAAAGCCTTTACTACAACTCCAGGCGCCTCCCGTGGTTGTGGGAAGATGCACTCGGGGATCTGCTATGAGTGGTCGCTAGAGTGCAGAGGCTTCTCCAGATGTCATCACAGGTATATTGACTGTCCAAACTCATGAAGTATATGCTCTTATTGATCCCGGTTCCACCTTGTCCCATGTTATCCCTTATGTTGCTATGGAATTTTGGATAGAACCAGAACAGCTTATTGAGTCGTTCTCTGTATCTACTCCGGTTGGCGAGTCTATTATGGCCGCATGGGTTTATAGGGGCTGTGTTGTCACGGTGCATGGTCGGGACACCGTGATCTCATTGAATTGGGGATGGTTGATTTTTATGTAATTATGGGAATGGATTGTCTTTATTCATTGTTTGCTAAGCTCGATTGCCGAACTAGAACTGTGAGGTTTGAATTTCCTAGTGAGCCAGTTGTTGAGTGGAAGGGGGGATAATGTTGTGCCAAAGGGTAGATTTATTTCTTACCTTAAGGCCACGAAGATGATTACCAAGGGGTGTATCTATCATTTGGTATAGGTTACGGACACCAGCGCTGAGGCGCCTATATTCGAGTCTGTGCCAGTTGTGAATGAATTTCCAGAGGTCTTTCTTAATGAGTTCCCTGGGATTCCGCCAGACAGGGAGATTGATTTTGTGATTGATGTGATACCAGGCACACAACCTATATCTATTCTGCCCTATAGAATGGCACCAGCAGAATTGAAGGAACTAAAGGAACAATTGAAGGATTTGTTAGAAAAGGGTTTCATTCGACCGAGTGTGTCACCATGGGGCGCACCAGTTCTCTTTGTGAGAAAGAAAGATGGATCACTGAGGATGTGTATTGACTACCGGTAGCTCAAAAAAGTCACAATCAAAAACAAATATCCACTACCAAGAATAGATGATTTGTTTGATTAGTTACAGGGTGCTAGATACTTCTCCAAAATTGATTTACGATCCGGGTATCACCAACTGAAGATCAGGGGGCAGGATATTCCGAAAATAACTTTTAGGACCCGGTATGGGCATTTTGAATTTCTGGTGATGTCTTTTGGGCTAACAAATGCCCCGAGGAAGAAATGAAGAAGAAGTATCCTTACTTGTTTGAATAACTGTGTAATCCTTTCTTTTCATGAACTTGTCGCCTATGAATTTAGTATCACTTGTTCAGTTAATGTAAAGGTGTTCCTTTTGATTATGTGTTGCTTATGAGGCCACGGTTGGTACTGTTATGAGTTTGTTACGTCGGTGAGTTGTGCATATGTTTGTAAGATCTGTTTCTGGGGCTCTCTGACAGGTGGATAGGCCTAGTTACAAAGGGAACTCTAGCGAAATGTTTGGAAATTTAGGGAGTTAGTTAAATTTGGGGTTGCTGGTGTAGGGTATGATAACTGAGTTGCACAAGGTGCAAATAATGGACCCTGATCCTCATTCGAGGACGAATGATCTTAAGTGGGGGAGGATGTAAGGCCCCGTAAAATGTTTTCCTAAAAACCCGATTTTCGTGATGCCAAAGTAGGCGTAGAGGTTAGAGGAAGGAAAACGTTGGGCAGAAGTACGCATTTCTACGACCGCAGAACCACTTTACAGACCGCAGACTGGTCGTAGAGTGGGGCAGATTTCTGGGGCATTTTTGATGCCCAATTTCACGGCCATTATGCGTCCGCATAACCATTTCACGGGCCACATTCTTGTCGCATATCACGACATGGGATTCTTCGGAGGGAGGTTTTGCGGTACACTATGCGATCGCAGAACCGTTCTGCGGTGCATTATGCAACCGCAGAACAGGTCTGCGGGCCGCATAGTGACCGCAGACCATGTCAGTTTTGTTTTCCAGTTTTGGCACCCAGTTTTGCGGTCATTTTATGGACCGCATAACCATTATGCGGTCACATATGCGACCACAGAACCCATTACGGAGCTTCATTTTTGGGGTTTTTAAACCTAACCCAATTTAGTTAAAACATACCCCATAGACCATTTTGAGCACATTTATGATATTTTAAAGTGAGAAGGGGAGCTCTTAGAGTGGGGGAGCAATATTTAACCATTACCCATCAATTCTTGCTCAATTATTGAGGATTAACAAAGGAAGTCTTCACCTTAAAGGTAAGAATCTATGTCCTCGCTCTCAATTTCGAAATTTTGTAGAAATGGGATAATTAGAGAGGCAATTATTGGGTGTGGGGGTTTTTGTCTTGCATGCATGTATCCTTGAAGTATGTGAAAAATTGTGAGCTAAAAATGGTAGAGAGTGGGTTGGGAAATGATGAAATCTTCCACAAAAGAGCCTTAGAACGTTAATGCACACCTAGTATTTGATAAAATACTCAAATGAGCTAAAACCATGATCATCTTCCTAATTTTGGGTCAACTTGCTATATTTCTAAAATAAATTGAAGTTGCTAAAAATTTCGGATCAATTTAGAGTTGAGAAGATCAATTGAGGTATGTTAGCTAAACCCCCTTCTTCTTATAATCGAATCCCACGGTGTTCATATAATTGGAGTAAGTCCTTGATCATTATTGAATTGGCTTTTCCTAATGTGGTTGTGTTGAAGGATGTTTGTACAATGTTTATTTTAAATGCTTCATCATGTCATCTTGCCATTTGAGAATATGTTCAAAATGTGGAATATGTGTTAGGAATGTAAAAACTTCATATCAAGACCGAAATAAAGGTTGTTATGCCAAATTGTATGAAAGGCCTCTATGTGCCTAAGATTTCCTAAATTGGTAATATGTGATTTAATGTCTTGAATGGGAATCCCTATTGACGTTGATAATGATAATGATATTTGAACGTGGAAAAGGGAAGTGGAACTATAAAATACGGCCAAGTGCCAAGAATGACTTTGTAATTGTTAAGAAGTACGATGTGAGAGGTAATGTCTCAAATGAGATGGCCTAGCCGATAGGGCCGATATCGGACTCCGTGTAAGAACACGGTGGCATTATGGATGAAATTATGCTAATGTCTCAAATGAGATGGCCTAGGCGATCGGGCCGTGATCGGATGCCATACCGCACACATGGTGGTACTGTGCCGGAAATTATAATGAAATTGTGGTAATGTCTCAAATGAGACGATATAGCCGATCGGGTCGAGATCGGACTCCGTGTAAGAATACAGAGGTATTGTGAATTATGGAATATCGGTACTAAAGATCACCCAACCTAATAATATGAAAATTGACTTGAAAACGTATATGATCCTTAACTTGTTGTTTTAATATTATTTGAAGCCCTTATTGAATTTTTGACTGTTCCTCTTGTATTATTATTCATTCTATTGATTTGGTGTTTAGCTTTACATACTAGTGCTATTCGACGGTACTAATGTCCCTTTTACCGGGGGAGCTGCATCTTTAAATGGATGCAGGTGGTTACATAGCAGACAGTGTTGATGACAAATAGTGCTGCATCCTCTTCTCAGTGGACTCGGTGAGCCCCATTTCATTCCGGGGTCATGTATTGTACCTTTTGTTTATATTGTGGTCACTTTTGAGGTATATCCGAGGCCTTGTTGCCGGCACCATCTTGACTCTCTTTTGTATCTTTAGAGGCTCCGTAGACGCTATGTGGGTTGTACATGGGTACTAGAAAGGTAAAACGGATTATGTTGTATTTTGAATTTTTGTTCCACTAAATCACAAAATGTATGCCTTTTAAAACTTAAAAAGAAGTAGCAAAATAAAATGGTTTAGTAATGTCTATGCATATGGTCCTTCTACTAGTTAGCTAATAAAAAAATGTCTTCTCTTATCATGGGTGAGTTGGGTAGAAAGTATCTAACAAGCTTGCTCGGCCGAGTTCACTCGGTTGAGCGCCGGTCGCGCCTCCCGATGTTTGGGCGTGACAATAAGACTCAATGATTAGAGGCTTAAGAAAAGCCTTATTCTTGGACAAGGTACCCTTTGGTTCCCAGGCACTTTAGAGTTCACAATGGTCTCATGGACCCCGATCAGTGCTTGTGTCAGGGAAGGGCATCTTAACCACAAACAGAGTTTCACCCCAAACATGCTTAATCACTCACACTTACACTTCCCCAAAGTTTTATATACAAATAAGGTATTCACTTAGCAATCATCATGAGAGCACTAAAGGATATAAAGGTTCGGACATAATTTCCATTGAACATTATCACTACACCATTAACCTTAGAATTAGAACTCAAATACAAGGAGGCAAGTTACTGTAAGGGCTCATAGTATCCAGTGATACCAATGATCTTAAACCTATTTATAGCATGCATTAGAACACTTTGAAGAAATATCACACATATACAAGAACCAAGCAGACTATCACTAAGCTAATTCAGGTTCAGAACTGCTTAGTTAAGTGTTCCTACGAGTAGGAAAGACATGTATATTGACTTCCGTAGTTCTACTCTGGGTCCAACATTTTAGAATCCTTAATCAGGTTCACATTACTTCAACAGTCATTGCAATGGTCTACAGAACATTCAAGAGTAAGCATGTACATGATTAAGGCCTTACTCCACTAAGGACCTATACTAACATCCTTGTTCAACAAAGCAGAGACATCAAAGTAGTCTAGGTGGTCAGTTTTAATCTAGTCCAAACTTAGTAGCATGATTACTAGTCTATCAGATTCTCAATCAACATCCAGATTCATAAATAAGTCTTTATAGACAAGGATATCAACCAATTATGGAGTAGTGTTCATTTTAACAAGACAAGCAAGTAGTAATGGGTTTTTTTAAGCCTATGAATGACAATAGTATACTTCCATTTCAGATTCTACATTGCTAAGTTATAAAAGCAAGCAAGGTTCAACTTCTTCTTCTATAAGGCAGTTTTAAGTGAAGAATACAATAGTTTAGGAATGTGTCTTTTTAAGTGAAAACCAAATAGAAGGTTCGAGCATAACTAGGCAAGCACAAGCATGGAGGTCAACAAATGTTATTCAACCTATATACAATAAGGTTTCTACGGAGTTTCATGATTACAAGACATATTAGATGAGCAAATAACATGAAGACTATGC
Source organism: Nicotiana otophora (assembly GCA_000715115.1). Lineage (NCBI taxonomy): Eukaryota > Viridiplantae > Streptophyta > Magnoliopsida > Solanales > Solanaceae > Nicotiana > Nicotiana otophora. Next base: position 201,496 of record AWOL01S0008034.1, on the reverse strand, counting down.
TAATGTATTCATTACAGAAGTTCAGATCATAAGGACATATGAACTCTTAAGTGTGTACAACAAACATGGTTTCATTAATAGATTATTCAATCATAGCAGACATGTTAAGTGTGTGATATGGATACTATGATGTAGATCATTTTCCGTTAAATCAACAGGTGGCATAACATTACTAATCCAAGGATCAATATAGCACAGATGTAGCAAATATGAACTCTCAACAACACATCAGGAAAAGTCTAAGAACACAACTTAATTAAGTTAGCTAAACATGGAAGTACATATGACAAAGCATACATGGAATCATCAAAATACTTTAAACTAATGACAAAGGTTCAGCAGGACTTTATCATGAATTATAGAATATTTATCTAGTTAAGTCAGGAAGTATATTAACATAGACTAATCGACTATAAGAGAACAATCACAAGTTATCAGGAGATAATTAACTAAAACAGTAAAAGTAACATGTGAAAGCAGAAAATAATAATCAGTTATAAACTACTAATGTGTATCATAAACGAAGGTGATTAATAGAAAAAAGCAATATAAACAAAAAACAGCACAAATAATCAAAGATAGAGGGAGGGTCAGTGTACACTAACCTTCTGCAAGGCAGCAAACAAAACAAGAGCTCTTTGTTTAGCCGTTTAGGAATCCAAACCCAAAACAAATCACGTCAGAGACCAAACTCGAGCAAAAGTTAAAAGAGGATAAAGAGAAGTTAGGAGAAGCTATTGGAACTTGAGTTTTAGCCGAAAGACTTAAACTTTTCAATGTTTTTTGCTAGTAATGTTCAGTATGTCCGTCTGTTAGGCCGTGTTAGGTGAGAGCATTGAAAGCTCCTATTTATAGTGGTTGTCAAAGCCTTAGGGTTCTGGTTAATTCAATATTGCTAGTCGATGATGATGATAAGGTAGATGACGATATAGAGGGGGTGAAATCAGAAGGGAAAAGAGGGGAAATCAGTGATGGATTTTACCTGAGCATGAGAGAAGGTCGACCATTTAAGTCTTCAAATCAGTGGTCAAACCCTAATGTCCAGAGGTCACTTTGTTTGACCTCTGGACAAGGAATAATGATGATGAAGTTGGAGATATCAACCATGCATGCTACGATTTGAATGAACGAAGGGAAAAATTAGATGAATTGAAGTTTCATCTTTTAGGTCTAGGGTTTCAGATTAAGCCTTTTGAATTTAGTGATGAAAATGGGAAAAATCGGCTAGATTCACGGTTGTAGGGGTAAAGAGCATGATTTGAAGACTGGATTTGGGACCTTGCACGAATTGGTGCAAGGTTTTTGATTGATTAGGTTGTTGGAATTTTAGAAACGGAAGAGAGAGAAAAGAAACTAGGGTGGCCATTTTGGGAAAGAATGAAACAGGGTTCGGGGGTGTCTTTGGGTTAAAAATGAAAGACTGGATCTGGGTCGTTGGATCATTTGATCAACAGTCCTGATAATTTAGGTCATATTGGTTTAAAGAAAAGATAATTAGGCATGGGGACCGTTGGATCTGTGTGATCCAACGGTTGAGATAATATCTGGCGTAGGGTTTAAAATAAAAGGGCAAATAGGAATAAACATAGTTCGTCGGTAATTTGGATCGACGACCCAGATCAATTATGTTTGTTCTGCGAGTGATTGGGATGGGGGACGTAGCGTGATGCTATTGGCCCTTAGGGGTTGGCATGGATTTCCAAGATGGACAATAGAAGGTAGTTCTGAACCGGGTCAGGTCAAATTTGGCATGTGTTTTGGGCTGAAATTGAATTAACAAATAGCCACATTACGTTTAATTAGGTATTTGCAATTGGAGTCTTTTATGCTTTTAACCCCTTTAAAATTAACTTAATTAAACATAATTAATTCTAATTAAATGTGATAACAATATAATCATCAATACATTGTGAATTACTGTAATTAATTAATTATCTATGTCACAATCCAAAATTCCACCATAGGCGTCGTGATGGCACCTAAGCTCTAAGACTAGGTATGCAGAATACTTACCACAGTTAAACCAGTTAAACATGATATTCTAAAGTAGAGTTTAATATAAATACCTAAATAAATGTAACATAAGCCTACAGGGCAATAATCACAAAAATCCTCCCAAGACTAGGTAATACAAAGTCATGAACTCTAGCTGAATACATAGAAATATCTCAAAAATATATTACAGTACTGTTCGGAGAATGAATTAACAGTACAATCAAAAGGAAAAGGAATCCAGGGGACTGCGACGACTAAGCAGCTCTACCCTGAATCCTCGCGATCAAGAAGATAATTCTGCCTGAGTCCGATATCTCCAATACCCGGATCTGCATAAAAATTTGCAGAAGTGTAGCATGAATACACCACGGTCAGTACCCAGTAAGTATCAAGACTATCCTCGGTGGAGTAGTGATGAGGTACAAGTCAAGACACCTACTAGTCATAAAACCTGTGCAGTATGTAAGTATAAAGCTAATAATGGAAACAAGAATCAGTAATTGGCAACAATGAATGAACATGTGATATAAATAGTGAAGTAATCTGAATACCATTAAAATACCAGTGAAAACAATTAAGGAAAATAAATGACAACTGAATAATCAAATCGTTCTAACCCAAGTTTCACCACAAAAGTTCTCCGAGATACCTCATCTCATAAAGACAAGTCACGAGTCCCAAATCACAAGTCATAAGCTCACGGCACCTTGTGCCCATATTATTAATCACAACCGCACGGACAACACACGTGCCAATATCTTAATCCGCCTGGCATGGTCACAGGCTCACAAGCACAATGCACCCGGCGTGGTCACGGGCTCAATACCACAATCTGCCCGGCATGGTCACAGGCTCAATATCACAATGGCAGCAGATAATACAAGAGTACAAGGGCATGATAAATGAATGTTACGTTTCATACTCCTAAACCGGTATAAGTGGCATGCTTTGGCGTATGCATTTTCAAGTTTACTATTACAATCCAAGTCAACAAGTAATATCGACGACATCGAGTAGCTCATTGGAAACAACACAACAAGGCACGTAAGGTGCACAACAGACATAAGGAAATTCACACCATCACTCGAATATCATCAGCATTACGCCCCCAGGTCGTCACATATCAACCCTGATATAGCCTCCCTTATCTCTCTGCATTGACAACATCATAATAGCCACCATTTTCGCTCCGCCCAGGCAATAACACAATAACCGCATGTATCACTCTGCATAATAACCACCCATATCGCTCCACCCAGACAATAACATAATAGCCACTTGTATCACTCCGCCCAGACAATAATGCAATAGCCACCCCGTATCACTCCGCATAAACAACAACAATGCGATGCCACCCTTATGCTCTGCATAATAACAATCAATCCACACAACAAATCACATGCGCTAACATCACACAACACGACATATCAACACGTACCACAAGTGCCCATAGGCCACAACTCTTTTCAAAACAACAATAACAATATCACCACAACACCTACCCCACGACTCAATCCACAATGTGTACAAGAATCTCAATAGATATATTTGTAAGGGGGGAAAATAACTCAACAATGAACAATACTCCATTAAACGACAACTTCAACTAAAATAGGTTAATGGCTTTTAATAACGTCAACTAATTGCTCAAGAATAAACTCAATAATGAATGTATTTCCATGAAATGGAAACTTCGAATTCTAATGTATGACTTGAGCTAATAATGAAAGAGATGGTATGAACTAGCAACTACGTCTAAATGCATGAGAATAACATGATAACAAAGGGATATCATGTGATAGCAACTTCAAATGAGAATAATTCAACAATGAAAGAGGCAACATGAATATAAAGGGTAACAACTTCAAATAAAGCATATAAGAGTGAACTTTACAAGTAAAAGATAGAACATGTGCTAACAACTTCAAATAAAGCATGTAAGAATAAACTTGACAATGGAATATAGAACATGAAATGACAAATTCAATTAAAGAACATAAGGATAAACTTAGCAAAGGAATGTAGAACATGTGATGTCAAATTAAATTAAATGCATGTAAGAAGTCTAAGAGTCTAATCCGGTCAATTTTCACATACAAGGCCGTGCACACACTCGTCACCTCATGTACACGTATTCCACATAATCCAACTAGTGCAATTAAACCAAATCTTACGGGATAGTTCC